>JAGFNQ010006758.1:204427-454399 GCA_024364735.1 Boesenbergia rotunda | reverse complement strand
GTTGCACAATGGAAGGGTAAGTGGAGAACTTATCCAAGTCCTCCTTCGTGAGATCTTTGCCCGTGCAGTAAGCTACGGACAGTATCAACGCGCCTGATATCGATATCCATGCGCCATCTAAATACTCATCCAGCGTCGGTGTATAGCCTGCGTGGTACCATCTGGCTTCCCTCATGTATATTTTGCACAATTCTGCCCACTAAAATCAACCAAAAAGAATTCATATATATTGTGACATATATATATATATATATATATATATATATATATATATATATATATATATATATATATATATTAATTAATTGGTGAATTAATTAATTACCGCCCTCTTGAGGTAAGGTATTATGTCTACTCCCTTATCTCTCATGACCTCGTAGCCTGCATCATTTACCGAGTTGAAGACGGCTAGAAAACATAGCTTCATGTACTCTGGGAGCTTATCGATCGCGTTGACATCCCATCTGCTTTATTATGATTAAAGAATGTACGTAACTGAATTTCTAGGAATTGATTAATTAGTTAGTTAATTAATTAGTTACCTCTCCATAATATCAGTGAATAGTTGTAGCTCATCGAGCGTTCCATACACGTCGTAAACGTCATCGATCATTGTTATGAAGCAATTGGTCTTTGTCTGCAACTCCCTGAACGCCCAGCTATCTGGCTCGACTGCCCAGCCTACGGTCCACAAGTAGTTCTCGGTCAATCTGTCTCTGAAAAATGGCAGCTTCTGGGGAAGCCCGAGATCCGTCCACCATCTGATAATTTTTATTTTCATGCATTATAATTAAGGATTAAATAACAAATAATGAATTTATAAATGAATACACGTACCTTGAGACTTGTCTAAGTTCTTGCTTGTAGATGTTCTGCAGTGCGTTGAAATCCAACTTGGCCAACAAAAGCAGAGCAGGATCCATGGCGGGATCTCTCTGCCATGCCCCAATGAACCACTTCGTGTGCAATCGCTGGAATCTCCTGTTCAGTGGGAGCTCCAACGCGTGGGCCACTTGCTCCCTGATCAGGCCCGGTTTCAAAGATCCTTCTTCCTCCAAGAGGTTCTTGAGGTGCTTAGTTGTGAACTCCCTGGCCTCATGCAATAACTCCTCGCCGTCTTTTTCGAGATAGGAAGCCTCGTACAAACTCAGTAATCCCTCGGCCTGGCTCTGGAGCCGGTCTTCGAACTGGCCTTTGTCGTCTTTAAATTTCTTGAATATATCTTAATCATTAACCAACAAGGTTAATTGATTGGAATTGACGAAGTTAATGCAGTAGATACTCATGGCCTACTGTTGTTAACGACGACTCACCTTCGGAAACAGAGAAGCCGTTTTCTCTGAGAAGCCTGAAGAGCAGCGCTGAGGCGTGCAGATTGTCCTTGATATGCAAGCTTATGTCCTCGAATGATGCATGAAACCCTCGCAAAGTGTCCTTAATCTCATTCTTGAAGTGATAAGCCACCCCGAGCTGTTGCAGGTGGTCGATGAGCTGAAGCTGCTCCTCAACTTGACCCTTCTTCTCTTCCATCAGTTTGCTAGTTTGATTCTTAAGTAATTTAATTCTCTGAGCGTGGTCGTCCTCATCCGCCTACAATCAATATACTCAAAGAAGATTAAGAAGAAGAAGAAGAATTAGAACGTGACTTAATTAGAGAATTAATTAATCAACATTCACTGTGTGGCTAAGAGTGAGAGATTGAATGCGGTCGTGAGTCCATATGCTGGGCTGGTAATTCCCCGACCTCCTCAACGGAGATTCAGATTGCTCGGTTGCGTGGCACTGGATGTGTGGAAGGCGGCGCCACTGCTTGGCGATGGCGGCTGGACGGCAGCCACCGAAGCAACCGCGATAACCCAAGGTCGTCGACAAAAGGGAGACGGACATCTTAACTCAATGGTTTGTTTTGTACGGTGAAATGTGAGACGATAGAAATTACTAGATTTGGTGTGGGGTGCTATTTATAGAGCAAATTCAAAGGGTTTCTTCATTCATTATAATGTTCTTCATTATAATAAGACTATTGTTTCGTAGGTTTGTGTTTACGGCAATTTTCTTCTACGAACACTATTCACATCACCATACAAGAGATTTTTATAAAAACACGTGTGGTATATTTAAAATAAAATCTAATTCGACACTTGGGCCTTTGTCTTTGTCGATTAAATTTATTATACAAATGTGGATGTGGACTTAGAACATTAAGTTAATGTTATCACTGTGGTTAGTAGATGAAAAAAAAATAATGCTTTAAGGTTTGAAGAATTTGTTTGTTAGTGGTTAAGTTATTTATTTATTAGTTTATAAATAAGTTATGTATTCGTTAATGAGAAATAGAAAAAAATTATCCTCTCCAAATTTTTAACCTTTTTATTTTTTTATCGATAAATATAATGGGAAATTTTCTTAAACACCCCAAGTTCAAACTCAACTTTACATGCAGTCCTCATTCAAAATTTTCTTTACATGCAGCCCCTGATGAGATTGACAAGACAGTTCTGTGAGTATTATTTGAAAAAAATTGAGTATAAAAGTTAGAAATTTGAGTATGTAATTAAGGTTGCATCCACCACATTAAGAACCTGTGTACTCAATTTTCACTTTTTTATACTCACTTTTCACTCTTTTATACTCATTTTTCACTGATGTATACTCAATTTTCACTCTTTTATACTCAATCCACGAGGGAGTAAATGCAAGATCAAATGGGGATTGGGGAATTTTCTACAGTTTACTGTAAATATAAATGCAATAAATTGAATTATCAAAAATCCAAATCCTTCACATACACAGTAAAAAGACTAGATCCATATTTCTATCTCTATAAGCTGTGTATCAAATTTCATAAAGTTGGATAATACATGAAGTGTTATCGCCATAGAGTCTTAATTTCTTACTAATAATCAAGTTTATGTCCATCCTAAAGAGTTCTAAATAGTAATCAAGTTCATCTCCACCGTAAAGAAAATGTGTTCAATATTTATATAATATTTAGATTTCGGGATAATAAAAATTTAAAAATTATTGTCTTAATTTTATAAATAACTTATTTAATTCAATGGTGTATGGTGAGTGGTGACCTTCAACGATAGCGGGTTTTTTTGTGCATCGAGCTTTTATTGTTATACCATAATTGTACAGTACCCTTGTTTCCATACCAAACGCATGCATATTTAATTAATGGCGGCTGTAATCCAATACATATAACCTCCTCAGAAAAAATAATAATAATAAGAGAGACATTAATGCTAACACAATAATCAGGTCAGTTCTAATGATGTTTATAATTTAAAAAAAGTAAGAAAATATTTGGATTAATTACTTATGAAATTGAAAACATGTATTTCTCAAATCAATTAAGGCAGGCAAGCCCCAATCAGGAGTCGTATTGAGGTAATGGAATTTGAAGGCTTTCCGGCCTTTGTAATTTAATTTCTCAGTCTTCATTATGACTTTATTTTATAGTTTTAGAAACATGCTATTAAAATAATATCCACCTAAAAGAATTGATTAAGAAGTCACATTAAATTATGTTGATCGTTTCCTGTTATCGTGTGCATGGCTTTTGTGTACATTATTTGTTAAATACCAAAAATATAGAGGTCTTTTTTTTTTTGTGTTGCAAGATTTCTTATAATTAATAAAAAAAAATTCAAAATTCCTCTCAAAAACCTTTCTCCTCTCTCATTTCCTTCCCGAAGCCGCAACCCACGCTCGCGAACCCTAACCACGCGATCTTCTCCTCCTCCTCGTGACAATTGCCTCTGTGATTCCTCCTCTCCTCTGTGATCGACGTTGCGTGTCACGCGATCTCCTCCTCCACGCGAGAAACCACATCGCCGCTAGACCTAACTTCTCCTCTTCTTGTCACACCCCGAGGAGCTGCTCATCCGATACCGACCGGACAACCTCACCCTCGACGTGGTGGACAATCCGAAAACCTTACCTTTGTGACCCTCTCAGTCGGCCTGTACCACAGCCGATAGGGCAGGAACAAGTCACTGAACCAAAAAGAAAACAACGTCAATGAGAAAAGATGTGTACCGGTACGACTTACGACAAAACAAATAGAAAAGGCCTCCATGACATACAAAAGTATAACTATACCGCAATGAAGAAATGACACATCAAATCAAGAATACAGCAGCTAGCGGAAATATAATGATCGATGTTAAATAGCTAAACAAAACCCTAAACCGTATTCGGGTTAACATAATCATCTATTTCATTTAATTACCTAATTAAATGATTAGCCCTTGTTGTATTTAAAGTTAGATTTCGAGTTTAGGTTCAACCCACCCCTAAACTAGTATCTAACCTAACTCACCATAAACCCGCTCCAAATGGCAACTCATGGGTACAAAGGCAAGAAGTATAAAATATACACGACTACTCTAATTAATAACATAGATCTAATATGTTCAAATTTATGTATAGACACATCCATCTAAAATAAACCAAATCTCCAATTCCAACACAACTTGTTTTCAAGATCAACTTATTAGTTGGTAGATAAACTAATTCGAACTGATCTAAGCAGATATATTCCAATTCTCAACTCAATGTCATTCAATCCATAGCCCAAACCTGAGGAAGAACTACCACAAATCAACCTCCTACCAAAACCCACAACTCAAACAGTGGTACACAACACGACACAAACCAACATACCAAATTAATCCTTAATCCACTCCAAACTGAGCTCACAGCAAGCACCAATTAGGTGCTGCCAATCCAATACCTTTAAATGCATGGTTGTTCCCTTATCGAAATAGGTTGCTTTACCTTAAATCTATATCGTTTATTTTCCTGTTAGTACTTATTCTCGCTTGATCTATGAGTTAAAAATCTAATTTTTCAGCTGTACAGTCTCGACTCTTATTTTCTGATTCGAAAAGTACCGCTAGTACGCGTGTACTTTAATGATGTCATGTGACCTATCTAGGATTTGGTTGGTATTAGATATATTCTACCTAATAGATTAGTTGCATACTGGTTGGTTATGATTTTGGTTTGGGTGCATGTGTTGTTGATTGATACGGTTGACCTGATTTCGATTGTGCACATTGGTATCATGCACCATATTACATTGTTGCATGCTGGCGGTTATCGACTTCCTTGTGGTTAACCCACCGTCAATCATATAGTGGTTTTCCCACTCAACCACTCAAGGTAGTGGTAGTTGTCGAAATACGAGCGGTTGTCTTATCGCGCTACTCTCAACCACTCATGGGTAGTGGTAGTTGTCGAAGTAGTAACCGGTAGTGACACCCCCTCTGTTATTTATGAGGGATAGGTAAAGAGGTTGTGCTCTCCCGTTGGGTACTAGAGTGGTTGTGCTCCCCTTCCTGAAGGTAGAGGTTGTTCCTCCTTGTTCTTGGGTATTAGAGCGGTTGTGCTCCCTTGGGTGCTTTGATATAGAGTAGTTGTGCTCCTCCTTTTCTTGGGGTTCGAGATTGTGGTTGCTCTCCCAGCATCCTATCCACTCGACCACTTATAGGAGATGAATCTGCGAGTGTGTATAGTTGTCACAGTTTTTGCCCGATCGACCTCACAGATATGTGTGATGGTTGTAGATTGATGTATAGGGGTGACACATATCATTGCATCATTTGCATACGATGCATCTTGCATTTGTTTGAACTATAATTGTTGCATTTGATTGACATGCATATATGTATTTGATTTATATTTGTTATTTGATCGGTATCTACTCAGTAGTACGAGCAGCTTATTGACATGGTATAGGGGTTTCTGATCATGCCCCGTAGGTATACTTTTGCTTGTGTTGTGTACTCTACTTCCCGGAGATTGTATACCTTATTGTTATCTGTTTTAATTATCTTGTTTATACTATGCATTTATCTGTTCACTATATCCGCAGAGTTTGACCCCGGACTCAACACCGCTTGCTTCCCTTTTTGTTTCAGGTAGTTGATAGTTGTGTCTCATGTCAACAGGAGAGGATCTCTCTGTCAGTCCCCTTTAGCTTCGGTAGGTGTTTCCCTATTTTGTTTTATTGAACGTGTATTTATTTCGGTGAACTTGTATTTATGTCATTGGTTTTTGACTTGTGACATAATGATTGAGGATTTGTCTTTTATTTGGAGTTTTGGACTACTAGTAGGTCGAGGCAAGATTTTACGGAAATTGATTATCTATCTTTATTATTATGGTGTCGTGGCTGTGGTTGGTTATATATTGAGTTGAGGTGATGTATAAAGATTCATATTATCTGCCGTATAGGAGATATGCTACCCGATTTTCAGCAAGCATGGGCCTCTAGGGGTGTGACACTCTTCGAGATTTTATATTTTGAAAATACTAAATAATAGCTTTATTATCAACGGTATCAAATGCATCTCGTTCAATATATGATATTAAACAATCATTTACTATATCATCTTCTAACTTATTTCGAAGTAAGATTTTGATTATTTTCATTGTTAAAAATATTCTCTCTACAGTTGCAGTTACAATAGATAATAACAATACTAACTTCAAAAGTAGATATACCAAAGGGTATAGTCGATATTTCTTTAATTGCTACTTTGTATATAAAAAATAAAGTTATCAAGTTGGTGCTCAAGTTGCATTAACTCTATATCAGAGAAATATCGGATAGATAAAATTGAGCAAACTGATGTAATTTTCTCTTATCATAAGTAGACAATGAATTTGATGAATCAAGATAAGCTATAGATAATAACAACTTCGTGTTCACCTTGTTAAAGTGACTGTTCAACTCTTAAAGTTGTAATATCACTTCATAGAACATTTCAACACGATAATAGTGAAGATTTATCCTAGGGAGTAACAATTGAATTTGAAAACAAATAATGTATGGAAGACTTTAATATCGATAAACTAAAAGTGTACTTGACTAACAAATAAAATTATGAATATATGTAAAATTAACATTATATATTTTTTCAATACCTAAGTAAGAAAACATCATTTCAAAAGAAGTTTATTGTGAAGTGTCGGTGAAGCGATGACACAACAGCACTGGTAGCGAACGACAGCGACGCTAGTAGTGACATGCAGTGATAATCATGTTGGTGACAACGAAAGCAATGTGTGATGGAAGATTTTGAGGATAAAATTAAGATTAAGAAAAGAATAAAATGGAAATTAGAGTAGGAAGAAGAATCTAGAAGAGAAAAAGGGGAAGGGAATTAAGGAAGAAAGAAGAAAACTGGACAGGGAAAAAAAATATTTCACGGGTATAGGGGGGAAAAAATGCTTGGATGGAATGGAAGAGGGAAAAGCTTCGACGGTGAGAACGAAAATAAAGCTTTTGGCAAAAATGAGAAAGGGTTCGGTTGGTATTTTATTTGGATTTTTTAAAAGTTCAAAATTTTCAGAATTTTTAACTAATTTTTTCTTATTGTTTTTTCCACGATGATAATATTTTTTGTCAAGATGTAGGGGCGCCGATCGCATTCCCACCCTACTGTAGCTATGCCCTTGGTGATCGTCGAGGGTCGACGTCGCGCGTCGCAACAAAGGAGGGAGGCGCGGGGCTCGTCTCACCAAGGGAGGGCGAGGGTCGATGTCACGACGAAGGAGAGCATCAGCGGGAGAGGAAGGAAGAAAACCTAACTTTGAGAACGATGTTAACCAAAAAAAAAATATTTTAAAAACAATGACGCGGAAGGAGGGTTATATATATATATATATATATATATATATATATATATATATCAAATGCACTTTACATAAAGTCCATTTCAGCATAAAATTTATATATGGAAGGAAGCCCATAGAAGTCAGAACCTCGTAAGGCCCGTTACAATTAACAACAGGTCGGATTGTTCAAGTCATTTGACAATTAGACGAAAGGTTCCCACAACTATAACTAGTGTAAGCAATTTCTACCGAATGATCATTTTCAATCTTGCCGTCTTTAACCTATTTGAGAAACGAGGCAGCAGGATAATATAAAGCTCGCGGTGCAATGAGAGCTCGCAGACAATATAGAGCTCATGGTCTTTTCAAATCTCACGGGATATGAATTGATGATTAATATATATAATATTATCATTTTAAAATGTAAAAGTAAAAAATCTAATAAAATTAATGTATTCGTCCTCCTCACACGTTAATAATAATATCTAAACTAATAACTCATTTATTTCTTCTGTAGACCGTGTTAGCCCGAAGATAAGTTGGCCGGGACGCTCACGGTGCAATGAGAGAGAATAGTAAGCTTAGTGCAAAATTATTTAACAAATATTACAAATCCAATTTTAAAATCCTAATTTAACAAATCTTTCAACCCTTAACAATATTATTTTACTGTCAATAATAATGTGTGACAGGTACGCTCGCACTTTTTTGCCCAATGAAACTTTTATATTAATTAAAATAATAATATTAATACTTGGAGAATTAAAATTTGCTTCTTGGTTGTTTAACAATTTGGATACTCTAAGCTTAAGCCAATAAAAAAATAGTTTTAGAACATATAAATATCCATTTAATAAAATGACTAAAAAAACCTGTTTTACTACCGATTATCAGTGTCAATGGTCAATTATGGCAAGTTCATTACTCATTGCCGTGTGATTTGCGGGTCAAACTTGGCGTGCGCGTCTAATTACCCCGGTTAAACTTGTATTTTTGGTCGGGCCTCAAATAGATCGGACCAGAATCAAGCTGTTTCGACATCGACCAATTTCACATCTAATTAAATATAAATAAATAATGTCATCTTTGCATTTAAACCGCCATCGGTGGCTATAATTACTAATCCGTCCTTCGGCGAGGGAGAATAATTGGTGATGCAAGGTCATTGGCCAACCACGTGTTCCGTGTTTTCCGTGTTTCATACGATATGCTGCTTTCAAAAATAATACAACGGGATATCCATAATCGACGGTCCGCGAAGCCTCGCGAGATCTGACGGTCAGAGGCACCCGGTCTCTAGAAAGGGGCAATGGCGTCAATTTAAAATCGATTAAAAGATAAATTGATAACCTTGGAAAACCAGTCGTTTGAAAAGAGTTGCGTATCGAACGACCACATTATAAACCACCCGAGAGAAAGAAAATTTTAAAAATACGGGGAAGGCATTAAAAAAACAAAAAGGAAAAAACAAAAAGGAAAAAAAAAAGAAAACGGAGGACCTAAAACAGCGCGAGGGAGGAATAGAGGAGAGAGGTGAAACCCTAGGATTGATTTCGGCGGCGGCGGCGACGATGGGAGCGATGCGGTGAGCGTGGGATGAGGAGATGGAGAGATCCGGCGATCCGGAGGAGAAGGAGATCTGGGGGACGCGGGAGGAACTCCTTCTGGCGTTCGCGGTCGTTCGGCACGGCACTCGCCGTTGGGACTCCGTCGCGACTGAGATCCAGTCCCGCGTTCCCGGATCCCGCCCGGTCACCGCCCAGGGATGCTGCCAGAGGTTTCGCGACCTTCAGCGCCGGTTTGGCGCGGGCGCCGTCAACGGCGGTGGGGACGACGACGGAGGTGGCGCCGACGTGCCTTGGGTCGAGGAGCTCCGGAGGCTCCATCTCGCCGAGCTCCGCCGCGAGGTGGATCGATACGACGTTTCGATCAGGTAAGCGACGCGATCAAATCTCTCGTCTTTGTATTTTATTTGGCTACTTTAATTTCTCATTTTCTTGAGCCGTCAGATGAAGATCAAACGGTCCAAAGGATGTTTTTTTTAACTTGTGTCGTTTTTATTTATATTGTATTTTAATTTATTTATATACTTTTAGATCTTTGCAATCAAAGGTGAAAAGCCTGCAAGAGGGGCGCGAACAGAGGTTGCCGGAGTCGGAATCCGGCGACGGGAAGCCAGAATATGAAGGAAAGGAGGATGCCCCACCAGATTCGAGGCCGGAAAGCCTCGTCGGAGAGCCGACCTCCTCCGGCGGTGAATCCGGCCCGTCGTTCGAAAGGTCCGACTCGACGGATCCAAAGGAGAAACCCGACGAGGACAGCCTGAAGCCAGATACGGCGATGGACGGAGACGGAGAAGACGGCGACGCGGCAGATCCTTCATCCGGCGGCGACGAGAAGTTGGCCGAGGGTTCGTACAACGGGAGCACGGGCAGTCCGGCGGAGGGTCGGGCGTCCCGGCTGCAGGTAACGGGAGAGTTCACTGCCGAGTCTAAAGGCGGGGAGGGGGAGAAGGAAAGCAGCGATATGCAGAGCTCCGCCAGCTTGTCCCGGCGGAGGAAGGCGGTTTCCGGCAGTGGGGCCGAGGAGATGGAGGCCGAGGAAGCGTCGATCATGAGCAAGGGAATGGCCACGGAATCACAGCCGTTGTTTGCGGTACTCGAGATCATCCGTTCGGACAAGTATGGATCCGTCTTCGACCGCCGGCTGGAGAGCCAGGTTCCTTTCTATCTCTCCCAATTACTATTCTCGCGAGATTTTATGAAAAAGACGTTTTTTTTCTTCACTCGAAATGACGATTAGTAATTGATCTCGCGAGAATTTTAGGATTTCGTAGGAACCAAATAAATTCTCGTGACCTAATTTTCATCGGTTCTTTTGGACCGTTGATTTGGATGTCCATCCTCGGGTGATTTCGAATAAAATACTGGAAAAAGAATGTTGAGTTGGGATCGGACGGTGAAGGATGCCTCAACCCAGGTGATTATAAGATCACGGTCCGTTAATCTGGACCCCCAACTGAAAGAAATAAATATATAGGAATAGAAATAGGAGCATATCGAAATAGTTCATGTGTAAATATAGAAATAGCTCTAGTTGACTTAGATTTACTCAACGTGTTTTATTTTTTTGATTTTTTCCCCCCATTTGTTACTTTATCTTTTCTGATTTAGAAACTTCGCGTAATATTAGACAACGATCGCTCCACATTCCGATATGTTCTTTTTATAAGAATTAAGTGTATTTTGCTTCTTAAGTTTGTGTCTATGTGGTCATTTTAATCATTTGTGTTTCCATCCGTCATAAACTCAAAGTATGATAAACTAGGATCTTCCTTTTCTGCCCTTAGATGTATTTTCCCCGAAATGTCAGATATTTTGAATCATGCCGGCCAATGATTTGTTTCCCTCTAATTTATTTTGGATTTATGCATGAAATCAAACTGCATAAATTGCGGCATTGATTTTAGATGTTAATGGTTTCTAGCTGCGAAGAATAAATATGTCATTTTTTTTCTTTATATATATATATATATATATATATATATATTATATAGGGGAATTAGTTCTTTTTATTAATTAATTAATTTATTTATTCTTCAGGAAAGTGCGAGCTATAAAAACTTGGTGCGCCAACACATGGACTTGGAAACGGTGCGAGCCAAGCTGGACCGCGTCGGATCCAGCCGCCCCTATTCGACGTTGGAGTTCTTTCGGGATCTCCTCCTCCTCTGTTCTAACGCTGCCGTTTTCTACCCCAAGGACTCCCCGGAGTCCGTCGCCGCCCTCCACCTCCGCCGCGAAGTGGCCAAGGAGTTAGTGGCTGTCTTTCCAATGCCAAAGGAACTAACCCCGCCACCGCCGCTGGCACCACCTCTCCCACTACCGCCGAAGCCACCCGCCCCGAAGCCCGAGTCGGAGTCTGATCTCGCTGGAGCCCTCGCGGACAAGCCAATATCCTCTGCGCCGTTGATTGTGTGCCGCAAGCGCAGCTCCATTTCCAACAAGTTAACTGCTGCGGTAGTGAGGGATGAGAAAGAGGATAAGCCGGAGCGTGTGAGAAAGGAGTCGGACAGCGATGAGAAGAGCCTCCCGAAGAAGACTACCAAGGAAAGATCCCTTCTTAGTGGGACTGCCAGGGGCTTGCGCACCAGCAAACCGCGGGTGGGTAAAGGGCAGGGAGCCGCGGCCGCCAAGAGGCTCAACCTTGCTCCCGTTCCAAACCTTAAGTCCAAAATGGTCGAGAACGAGGCGGCTGTCGACGAGCCTCCTAAACCAGACAAGAAGACCAGTGGCGGCGGCGGAAGTGCAGCTTCCTCAAGCTCCGCGGCTAAGAAACAAAGCGCGGCAGGCTTCTTGAACCGGATGAAGCGGAGCTCTAAAGGAACTTTGATGGATATGTTGAAGGCCTCCCCTCCCCCCGGTTCCGCCGGCGTCGTAAAGGCCTCGGAGCAGAAGAAGGAGGCGAAAGGAAAGGACCAGAGCAGTTCCCGTATTGCAACTGCCGGGGGAGGCGGTTCTGCAAAGAAGGCCCCAGAAGCGAGCGGCGGTGGAACGGGAAAAAGGAGCGTGGGTAGACCGCCGAAGAGGGGGTCCGCGGTTGCCCTTCCTCCTGCAAAGAGGGCAAGGGAGGAGGCGGAGTCGCCCTCCGTCTCCAGGACTGCGCCGTCAACGTCGAGGAAGCGGGGGCGGCGATGAGGTGGGGCCTGTTACGGACTTGTAGGGAAAGACACTCTGATTTAGTTAGTCAACGTTGATTTGATTCATGTTGTAAACTGTAATATTTAATTAACAGTTGGAAAATATTCAACTTTACCTGCTGCTCATTGCATGTAGAAATCCATGAAATTCAATTATATAAAAAATTGAATTGGATTTCATAATTTAAAAGTAATTTAAATGAAAGAATTAAATTGTAATGAAAATTAAAATTCAATAAAATTAAAAAATTAAAATCAAACCCTTTTATTTATCAGCTTACTTATTGTAAACATAAAAATTCAATTTAAATTTTAATAAAATTTAATTCTTAATGAAATTTAATTTAATTTTATCTCATTAAAAATTTTCAAACGCAATGTTAATGGACCCTTCTTCCGGACGATCAACGTTACCCGTTGTAAGTTGTAACACATCGTGTTGGATATCATCTCATGGAGCTTTTAATTTTCAGATTCGCTGATATTATCTTTATTAGTGTATGTACATTTTGTTAAAAAAAAGTAATCAAATTTATAATTATGAATAATACAATTAAATTTATAATATAATTAAATTTAAAATATAATTAAATTTAGAATATAATTAGATTATATGTGATTTTGTAATTCAGATAATAAAATTTTATTATTTTTTAATTTAGATTATACTATATTATCAAAAAAAAATTTAAATGTTGGATTAGGTAGTAGATGAATCTGTAGTGATTAGCCCAGTCCCATGAAAGTTTCTCATTGATCACCAATATAAATCAGGAAATGCTTATGGTGGGTGGTCTAGAAGCCTAGCGTCACAGGATTCGCGTCCCATTTGGGCAAAAAATTCCTGCAAATACCCCGTAGTTGGGAATTAAATCGTGGATGTCTAGAATGACAACTAGTTGCCCTATTAATGCATCATAGCCCGGGGCAAAATTAAACTTATTATTAGACCAACTATAAATATTTTAAAAATTAACGAGATTTTTTCAATCTCGGGCTACCGACTCGACCCTACAGAAGTTTTCCATCGGCCACCAGGGTAAATCAAGAAGCGCTTGTGGTAGGCGGTCTAGAAGCCCAGCGTCACAGGATTCGTGTCCCATTTGGAGAAAAAATTCCTACAAATATTGTCACGCCTCGAGGAGCTGCTCGTCCGATACCGACCGGACTGCTTCTCCCTCGAACCGGCGGACAATCCGAAAACCCTAGCACATCGACTCTCGCGGTAAGCCTGTACCCAAGCCTATAGAGCTGGAACAAGGCACCGAACGCGTAAAACAAACGACGTTGTCAAACAAAAAGATGCATACCGGTACGACTTACGACAAAGCAAAGTAAAACGAAGGCCTCCATGGCACACAAAAATACAACCATATCGAAAATACAACAGCGGAAAAGGTGAAGTAACAGAAATAGAAAATGAATAAGAAGGGTACCAACATGTACCCACAACGAATACAAGAAAAATCCTTGAAAGTCGCCTCGATACACATACACAGGGACAGGCAGACAGGCACTCCAGTCAATCATCCTGAAATAGAGAAAAACAGGTCTAACGGTGTGAGTCCTAGAACTCAGCGAATACACAGGTATGCACAAGGAGATATAATAACAGTAAGTACCAGCAACTATAGAAGAAAGTGCAGTAATAATAAAAGTAGATCTAAACCAGCAGACGAGAAGTATACTTACCTGTGCCGAACCATCCCCGTAGTATGCATGTCATCCAAGTGCAGCAATCAAGTAGAGCAATCACAACCAGATGCATCAATGCACAGTATGCTCATGATGCAGCATGGGTCACCCCTGACGCCAGTCGGCTACTATCGTCTCTACGCGAAACCGAGTGGGTAGGGCTCTGACCGGGTCCTCCCTCCACTTAAATGGCCATCGTCGTGCCTCACACGACACCGAATGAGCCGGGTCTCAGACCCTGAACGTACTCTGTCATCGGACAAAGTGACGTTCCCTGCCCCTCACTATCATCGGATAGGTAGGGGACCTGTCGGAGCGCCGTGGCCTATAATCCACTAACAAAGAGTGGAACTGGGACTACACGACAGGTAAAGTGGCAGGTATGACGACCCATCTCAACCACTAGGGGAGTCAAAGGTCGCCTGCATATGCCCCTACACCAGTAGCACGTACGACGACCCATCTCAACCTCCAGGGAGTCAAAGGTCGTCCGCCTATGCTACGTGCACGATGATGCATGTCATTATCCCATGCATCACCCGCTATCTAACTCTACTGTCACTATATGAAATGCAGTAGTATAAATAACCGAGATGCACCATAGCCTAAACCCTAGCGCGAGGTATAAGGTATGCTATCCGTAAATCTAACAGATACAGAAATATGGAACAGTAACCTAAGCAGATAACAAATATCGAAATAGAAGTACAGGAATAAAACTACCAGGTAACCCTACTGTTACCACATCTAGCTATGCATAACAGATGACTATATCTAGTAAAGATAAGTCCAGCGTACTCGCCTCGATATGAAGAAATCCACGTGACGAGAATCCCCCGTCTGAAAATATAATATCCACGACGAAAGGATCAAATCAATGCCCTGGGTGATGCTAAGGCACAACTCTACAGTCCCGTCTCCGGCTCCTCTCCCCTTTCCTTCACAGACCAAAATCGAAGCAAGAACCGGCTATCCTTTGGATCGAACTAGCTTACTGAGGTGCACTTTCCCTGAACGCTCCGCCTTCTCAGATCGCCCACACCACCGCGCCCTAAATCACCACCGCGCCCTAAATCAGGCACCGACCAGTGGAGAGGCAGAGGAGTAGAAGATGAAGAAGCGGTGGCTTCATTTCACACTCCGACGATGAGATCGGCTTGGCGTGCGTTCGCGAGGAGAAGAAAAGAAGGAGGCGAAGAAGAAAAACGTTAGGTTCGGGTGCTAGGGCAAAAGGAAGAGACGAACCGAAATCATCCCTATATAAGCGGAAATTTTGCCACCAAACCCCTCATCATTTTTTTTCCATCCCATATCAGCCCTTAACTTATCCCCTTTTTACCTTTTAGCCCTCGGAGTTTTCGGATTTTAACAAATATGCCGTAGTCGGTAATAGCCAGCCAATCCCAGGAAACTGCGGACCTCATGGACTGACTTAGGCTGTTCCCAACTGGTGACAGCCTCAATCTTCTGGGGGTCCACTGAGATGCCTCCACTAGATACAACGTGACCCAAAAACCCACAGAAGATAACCAGAATGCACACTTGCTATACTTCGCATAGAGCTTCTCCTTCCGGAGAACCCCCAAAATGGTGCGAAGATGGCGAGTGTGCTCTTCCTCGGACTGAGAATACACCAAGATATCATCAATGAACATGATGACGAACTGGTCCAAATACGGAAGGAATACCCTGTTCATGAGATCCATGAACACAGCGGGGGCATTGGTGAGCCCAAACGGCATCACCAAAAACTCATAGTGCCCATACCGAGTACGGAAAGCCGTCTTCTGGATATCTGAATCTCTGACTCTCAGCTGATGATATCCAGAGCGCAAGTCTATCTTGGAGTACACCGAAGTACCCCTCAGCTGGTCAAACAAATCATCAATACGCGGCAGGGGATACTTGTTCCTGACTGTAACTGAGTTCAGCTGCCGGTAGTCAATACATAAGCGCATAGAACCGTCCTTTTTCTTCACAAAAAGGACTGGAGAACCCCACGGAGAAACGCTCGGGTGGATAAATCCACGATCGAGCAACTCCTGGAGTTGGACCTTCAGCTTGTCCAACTCGCGCGGTGCCATCCTGTATGGGGCCTTCGATGCCGGCGCAGTCCCCGGTATCAATTCGATGGCAAACTCAACCTCCCTCGGGGGAGGTAAACCCGGCAACTCCTCTGGGAAAACATCTGGAAACTCTCTGACTACTGGCACATCGGAGATCTGAGGAGCACTGCTGTCTGAGGAGCTGATCAATGATATCAGAAATCCCTGACAACCGTGCGCAATGAGTCTCTGCGCCTGAAGTGCAGAAATAATCGCTATGCCGTCATCCCGGATGCCAAGGAACTCCCACGAGGGTTGGTCTGGAGGTCGAAATGTGACCACCCTCGAATGGCAATCCACGGTGGCATGCGATGCCGTGAGCCAGTCCATGCCCAAAATGACGTCGAACTCAATCACATCTAACACGGACAGGTCCACGGTGAGAGTGACCCTTCCGAAATCCAAGGGGCACCCTCTGACCTCCTGAGTTACCTCCAGAACATCTCCTGAAGGCAGGGTCACAGATAACTGATGTGGTCTAAGGGTCGCTAACCTGCAGATCTTGCTCAGGAATGCTCGTGATATAAATGAAAATGAACTACCAGTATCTATGAGCAAGTCTGCGGTAAATGCATAAAGTGAGACTGTACCTCGGAAGACAGATCCGTTTGCTCGATGGGCCTCATCTCGGGTCACCGCATAAACCCGGCCCGTCTCCGGCGGCGGTGGAGGTAGTGCCTGTATAGGAGGCACGGGAGGTAGCTGAGGTAGTGGCGCTCCAGATCTCTGAGGCTGCTGATAAACCGGAAGCTGATACCCGGTATAGTACGGCTGCTGAGGCTCCACAACAGAATGCTGAGGTACTGTCGGTGGATGAGTGTGCTCGGAACCCTGCCCGAACATACAATATACATGGACGGGTGGAGGAGCGGCCGGCTGGGTCCGAGAAGAAGTCCGTGGACCCCGTCCTCCGTGCTGAGCTCGAGTAGAGCCAGTGTGCCCTCCCTGAGAACCCTGAGAGGTGACTCCCGCAGCTGTGTCCTGTGCCTTCCGGGCACAATCGCGACTCATATGTCCAGGCTGCTGACAGTAGTAGCAAACCGCCTGCTCCAGGGTACACTGGGACCGCTCATGCTGCCTGGAGCCACACTGAGTACAATGGCGTCTAACCTAGGTCTTCTGATCATGTCGAGAAGACTGAGAAGAGTCGGTCGTGGTACGCCCTGTCTTCTGGGGTCTAGATAAAGCCCCAGAAGTACCCTGTCCGGTCTGGCTCTGCCTACCCCGCTTCCGCGAGGTCTGCTGTGTTTGAGGCTGAGGCTGTGCTACATCAGAAACTGGCTGCTTATCCTTTTTCTTATCTCCAAATAATCTATGTCGGGTAGACTCGATAATGAGGGCTCGCTCCAGCGCCTCTCGGTATGATGTAATGTCGCATGTATCCATCTGAAGCTGGATGTTCGAGGCCAACCCTCAAGTAAAGTGCATCCTCCGCTCTCTATCGTCCGCGACCACCAGAGGACAATACTCCGCCAAGCGGTTAAACTCGGCATCATACTCTAATACTGTCCGATCTCCCTGCTGGAGACTCAGAAACTCCTGTCGACGTGTCATCTGGAATGCGACGGGGAAATACTTCCGCTTAAAGGCCTCTCTGAACAGGACCCACGTGACAGGTCGATCGCGGAAAATCGTCTGCTGGGCCGTCCACCATGTCGACGCCTGGTCTCTCATATGATAGGCGGCCAACCCGACCTTCTCCCAATCGGAGCAGGTCATGTACTGGAAGGTATCCTCCAAAGTACTGAGCCATGATCTGGCCACGGTCGGGTCAGTCCCCCCGTGGAACAGGGTGAACCGGCCCTTCACGGACGCAGCCAACGCTGGAATCCGTGATCGGTCCATGGCATGGCCCACAACGGTCGTCGGTATCACATGCGGTACCTCTGATGTCACTGGTGGCTGCACCGCCGGGAGTACTGACTGCTCTGGCTGACTGGATGGGCCCGATGTCTGCCCCTCCAGGGGTGCGGGCTGAACCGGCTGAGACACTGGTGGAGCAGGAGGGGGCATCGGCTGAGCAGGGGTCAGTATCGGCTGCAACGTCTGTATCAGCTGCTGCCGAGTCTGGAGTACCAACTGTAGTGGCTGTGGCGCCGACTGCTCAACTGGTGGTACTGACGCGGGTACAGCTGGTGATGCCACGACGAGTACCACCGGGGGTATAACCGAAACTGCCGATAGAAATGGCGAAGGAACTCTCGGTGATGGAGGTCCCTGAGGTGGAGGAGTCCGTCCTCGATGTCCTGGCTCAACCCTGAGTCGTCGTCCCGAAGACTCTGCCTCGGCTCCGCCAGTTGCAGCTCCCATAGGCTCCTGAATCGTCCTACGGGGTGGTCGCCGCGGCCCACCACGTGGACGGGGCGGAGTCAGCTCAATACGACGGTGCATACCTGTACGGATATAACCCAACGTCAATACAATTATACTTATAATCGCTAACAAGTCTTACATTTCTTCTCTGGTCGCCTGGAGGTGTCCCGTCGCTGCCATGTCCCAAACACGTCCATCGAGAAAACGACTCCGACTCAAAATCCGAAAATACCCACAAGACCACAAGGTATCTCGCAACCTGGGCTCTGATACCAAATAAATTGTCACACCCCGAGGAGCCGCTCGTCCGATACCGACCGGACTGCTTCTCCCTCGAACCGGCGGACAATCCGAAAACCCTAGCACATCGACTCTCGCGGTAAGCCTGTACCCAAGCCTATAGAGCTGGAACAAGGCACCGAACGCGTAAAACAAACGACGTTGTCAAACAAAAAGATGCGTACCGGTACTACTTACGACAAAGCAAAGTAAAACGAAGGCCTCCATGTCACACAAAAATACAACCATATCGAAAATACAACAGCGGAAAAGGTGAAGTAATAGAAATAGAAAATGAATAAGAAGGGTACCAACATGTACCCACAACGAATACAAGAAAAATCCTCGAAAGTCGCCTCGACACACATACACAGGGACAGGCAGACAAGCACTCCAGTCAATCATCCTGAAATAGAGAAAAACAGGTCTAACGGTGTGAGTCCTAGAACTCAGCGAATACACAGGTATGCACAAGGAGATATAATAACAGTAAGTACCAGCAACTATAGAAGAAAGTGCAGTAATAATAAAAGCAGATCTAAACCAGCAGACGAGAAGTATACCTACCAGTGCCGAACCATCCCCGTAGTATGCATGTCAACCAAGTGCAGCAATCAAGTAGAGCAATCACAACCAGATGCATCAATGCACAGTATGCTCATGATGCAGCATGGGTCACCCCTGACGCCAGTCGGCTACTATCGCCTCTACGCGAAACCGAGTGGGTAGGGCTCTGACCGGGTCCTCCTTCCACTTAAACGGCCATCGTCGTGCCTCACACGACACCGAATGAGCCGGGTCTCAGACCCTGAACGTACTCTGTCATCGGACAAAGTGACGTTCCCTGCCCCTCACTATCATCGGATAGGTAGGGGACCTGTCGGAGCGCCGTGGCCTATAATCCACTAACAAAGAGTGGAACTGGGAGTACACGACAGGTAAAGTGGCAGGTATGACGACCCATCTCAACCACTAGGGGAGTCAAAGGTCGCCTGCGTATGCCCCTACACCAGTAGCACGTACGACGACCCATCTCAACCTCCAGGGAGTCAAAGGTCGTCCGCCTATGCTACGTGCACGATGATGCATGTCATTATCCCATGCATCACCCGCTATCTAACTCTACTGTCACTATATGAAATGCAGTAGTATAAATAACCGAGATGCACCATAGCCTAAACCCTAGCGCGAGGTATAAGGTATGCTATCCGTAAATTTAACAGATACAGAAATATGGAACAGTAACCTAAGCAGATAACAAATATCGAAATAGAAGTACAGGAATAAAACTACCAGGTAACCCTACTGTTACCACATCTAGCTATGCATAACAGATGACTGTATCTAGTAAAGATAAGTCCAGCGTACTCGCCTCGATATGAAGAAATCCACGTGACGAGAATCCCCCGTCTGAAAATATAATATCCACGACGAAAGGATCAAATCAATGCCCTGGGTGATGCTAAGGCACAACTCTACAGTCCCGTCTCCGGCTCCTCTCCCCTTTCCTTCACAGACCAAAATCGAAGCAAGAACCGGCTATCCTTTGGATCGAACTAGCTTACTGAGGTGCACTTTCCCTGAACGCTCCGCCTTCTCAGATCGCCCACACCACCGCGCCCTAAATCACCACCGCGCCCTAAATCAGGCACCGACCAGTGGAGAGGCAGAGGAGTAGAAGATGAAGAAGCGGTGGCTTCATTTCACACTCCGACGATGAGATCGGCTTGGCGTGCGTTCGCGAGGAGAAGAAAAGAAGGAGGCGAAGAAGAAAAACGTTAGGTTCGGGTGCTAGGGCAAAAGGAAGAGACGAACCGAAATCATCCCTATATAAGCGGAAATTTTGCCACCAAACCCCTCATCATTTTTTTTCCATCCCATATCAGCCCTTAACTTATCCCCTTTTTACCTTTTAGCCCTCGGAGTTTTCGGATTTTAACAAATATGCCGTAGTTGGGAATCGAATTGTGGATGCCTGGGTTGACAACTAGTTGCTCTATCAATGCATCATAGCCCGGGGCAAAATTAAACTTATCATTAGACCAACTATAAATATTTTGAAAATTAACGAGATTTTTTCAATCTCGGACTACCGACTCGGCCCAATAGAAATTTCTCATAGGCCACCAGGGTAAATCAAGAAGTACTCGTAGTGGGCGGTCCAGAAGCCTAGCGTCCCAGGGTTCACGCCCCATTTGGAAAAATAATTTTTATAAAATACGTCGTAGTTGGGGATCAAACCGTGTATGTTTGAGAAGATAACTAATTACCCTTCTATTGCATTATAGCCCTAGGGGCACATATCTTCCGAACATAAAGCCCATCAAAACCCGACTCTGATTACATTATATTATCAATTTATATGCTTGTAATGTAATTACGTCCAATTTGGATGGATTGGATTGCGGTTGGATTGGAAAAAAAATTATAAAAAATATCAATTCAAATTTGGCCCGCATCCGAATACAACATGAAATCTCGAACCCGAACTAACCCGAATAAATCTGAATAACCCGGTTAAAATGATATTTTATTTGTTATTTCTTTTATAATTCTTTTCTTTTATCTTAATATTATATCATTATCATACTAATAATGATATTAATATACATAAAATTATCTTAATTTTTAAAATAAGCATTAATTTAACCCAACAAATCTATTAAATCTTAAATTCATGTCAATTCAAACATCATTAGAAAATCATCCATCCGAAATCCATCTTGAATCCAATTTAAATTCAAAAATCCCTAATTCAAATTTGATATTTTTCGAGTCAATTAGAATCAGATTGTCTAGTCGAATTCATTTTTAACCTTCTTAAGATATGATTCATGGTTTATTTTTAAACATCTAAAATATTCAAATTAAATTAAAAGTTGTCACAAATATTTTGTTTAATGTTCCGGAAGGAGTCGACGTTGATAACCAGTCATCGAGTTTCAGCCCACGCGGATACTGACGGGAGGGGAGGAACTCTGTGCACTGCGAGATCAACACGAGCGTTAAGGGAATACGCCGGAGGTTGTCCGACGAAGCCCACTCCGACGCTCAAGTCAGTGCCTCAACGGAGAGGAGAAATATTAAGCAGAAAGATGTATGAGTAGCAGAGAATGCATAACCCCCTTACCGGAGGGGTTGGACTACCTTTTATAGCTGAAGCGGCTGTCTTGGCGCATCCCATGATCTGTGTCACGCCCCCCCCCCCTTCGTCGGTTACAGGTTAGTCTTTGAAATGATCCACGCCGCCATTAAGTGAGACCCGTTGCATTATTTAAGGGGCATGATGACTCCGCGCTAGTGGGGATGCTTATCCATAGATCCGAGAAAAATGGGGGGGGGATCCCTACTTGAGGTCGAATGTTGCTTGGGCGGTCGCGGTCGCGGGCGCTTCGCCTCCCCGAGGTGGTCTCGAGACCCGACTTCCTGGGTGATCCCGGGAGGCGTTTTCTGATCTAATCTTCTAGGGCGTGTTTACCGCCGGGTGGGGGGGGGGGCGTCCTGGAGGCACCTCCTCCCGAGAGTGCCCCGGGAGCTCTAAGAGGGAATCGCTCGGACTCGTCACATCCTGCCACCTAGCTTTTTCAACCCACGTGTCCGGCCAAGGGCTACTCAACCTTATCCCAAGTCCCTCCCTTCATGTCTGATCGAAGGAAGTGTTGCTGACTGATCGAACTAGTGTGGTGGTGAAGAAGCTGTATCAGTGGGTCCTTGCACCCGTTATTACTCCCTTAGTAGTTATACGGGGTCCTAGGATTGTAGAGGTTGCTCCGGGTCCCTAAGAAATCCCCTTTTCGGGTTTGTCCCTCCCAAAAGGTTTCTATATGGCTTTCGGGGTACCGCAAGGACATCTGTCCATCCGTTATAAAGGCGCATGACGCTCTTTGATGGCGACAAGGTCCTTTCGCGAATGCCCTATCGGCACGTGCATCAACGGCTCTCTTCAGGACCTCTTACTAACGTGCGCCGCTATAGCTGGCTCCCGTCAGACGACTGCTCTCTGGTGCTACCCCGATGTGGCAGTTTCTTACTTTACGCGTGTCTTGCCCCTATTGCATTCATGCAGGCGGCTTCCTCCGTATAAGAAGGGAAGGCGAAGATGTTCGGCCAACTTCTGGCTCCGTGGCTGGGTGCATCTCATCTCCCTCGTCTTCTCTAAGGCCTCTTTTGAACGTAAGTAGTCAGTCTTCTCCTTGTCTTTTCCCTTAGGAACCATGGAAGGTTACCGGGCAGAGTGGTACAAGTCTGCTTCTTCGAGGGTGAGACCGGAGGCTGTGGAGGCGGCCATTGAGGCCTACGACATCCTAGATGAAATGACGGTGGTTATCCCCAGGGTCGACCAAACGCCAGTGGAGCCTCCCACATGCTTTTCTACCTTCTTCTTAGGGCAAGCAGAGTCAGGGTTCCGTTTCCCTATTCCCCTTTCTTCATGAATATAGTTTCCTATTTCGATATCCCCTTTCACTAGATGACTCCCAATGCTTTTGCTCAAATGGGAGGGGGCGTATATTATCCTCAAGCTCTTCAACCTCCCCCTAACTCATCAACGACTCAACCCCGCTGGCCAATTAAATAGGTTGATCGGTCGAGCCGAGTGGACCACCTAAGTCCAAGAGGCGGTCGCCTAAGTCCAAGAGGGGGACCGGTCAGATGAGCCGATCGACCAAGCTCAGAGACCGCCTAAGTAAAAACGGTGGGTCAGTCAAACGAGATGATCTGAATATATATTCATGATCTGAACACCCCCACTATTATAATCACGTTTCCTCTCCTCTTTCCCCGATCCCTACTCATCGAAGCTATCGTGAGCACCGAGTGCCGACACCAGTGATTCAAGCCCAACCTTCTTCCTCCTCCTCACTCGATCGACGTCGGCGATCCATCCCTACCCCTTCTCCTTCTCTACGTTGCAATCATCTCGACGCAAATCCTAGAGCGCCGAAACCTCCTCCTTCCTAGAGCGTTTTCCCTTTGTTCTCGTGCCATCGATTCGCCGCTGCTAATCCTTTCATGGTAAGCATTTGATGTCTCTCTGATTTGTGTAGTGGATTTCTTTGGATCAAGTTGATTCAACTTGAGTGTTGTGTGCCCCATCTCTGCAGATCTTGATGCGATAGGTCTCTTTAATTGCCGCTGTTCTTGGCGAATCTGGAGCAGGGTCTCCTTGCCGGCGTTGGCCAAGGTAAGCATGGGTTGGCAAATAGAGATTTGAGATCCTCTCTTATGTAACATGATTAGAGTCAATTAGATAAGTGAAATTTCACAAATTTGGGTTCGATTAAGTAGAATTTCTTCCAATGTGGTTATATACAGTTGGTGGATTTTCTGTAGTTTTGTTGTTATGGAGAGATGGATTTGCATTTTCAAATTTGAAGGTTATGTGCAGATTTTATTGTAGTGTGAGTAGGTTTTAACTGGGGGTTTTAGTTTGGTAAATTTGTGATGAATGTGTGTTAATTAGTATGGAAGAAATTAATGGGGCCTTTACCGTGGGGTTTTGGGAGGTTACTGTGAAGTGTAGCATTTGGGTGCTATTGGATTGGCTTTGTTTTTTTTTATTATTATTATTTAGTTCGTTGGATCAGATTTGAGGTCTAAGTTGATGATTTAGTTGATTTCATAATTGAAAGGCTAAATGAAGGGACTTTAGTTAATTGATTAATTGTGAGTAATCCAATTCACTTAGTTTGGCTTTGATTATATTGATTAAATAAAAATAATCATTTGGTTAAATAAACAAAGTTGGCTAGATTAATTAAATAAAATTTAATTAATTAAGATTACAGAAGAGATAATGGACTTTTGGATTATTGTTATGTAATAGTGAATTTTAATTAATACGTAGTGAGCTCGATGGGAATAGAAGGTTGATTAAATTTGATAAATTAATATTCAATTTGGATGGTTCGGTCTATTTATGAATTAATCATTTAAGTAGAATTAATTTAATGAATGCTACGATAGACGATCCTAATTAAGTTGGTATTTAGTTTAAATTAGTTGTTATATATATATATATATATATATATATATATATATATATATATATATATATATATATATAGAGGAATGATATGGTGCACAACTTATGATGTACAATCATGGGCACCTGCATAGGTGGCAACCTGCACATTACCCATCAAAAATGTATAATAGAGATGAATGATCAAGATTTCACCACCTAAGCAAGTGTTCATGGTTGTGCACCATAAGTTGTGCATCATAACATTATATTATATATATATATATATGAATGATATGATGCACAACTTATGGTGCACAACCATGGGCACCTGCATAGGTGGCAACCTGCACATCACCCATCAAAAATGCATGACAGAGATGAATGATCAAGATTTCGCCACCTAAGCAAGTGCTCATGGTTGTGCACCATAAGTTGTGCATCATAACATTATATTATATATATGTGTGTGTGTGTGTTTGTTTATGTGTAGTTTAGCTATATTAGTGAATTTTGTAAATAGCTAAACTTTGTCCTTGGTACAGGACATTGATCGGTTGTGTGTGTTCGATCGCGATGGTTCTTTTGATACGTTCTACAATTTAAAACGAGTACATCTCCTTTGTTTCATGTAAATTATTGAACTTAAATGTATGACTATATTACTTCTGAGTAGGATTATTTTACCTTATTCTTTATTTTTGATATCATCAGTTGATACTTTCGTTGCTTGATCTTTGAGTTAATCAAATTTATATCCATGCAGTCTCGCCTATTGACTTCTTGATCTGTAAAATACCGCTTATACTTTTGTACTTGGAAATAATTATTAAAGACAACTAGGGGTTGGTTGACATTAGATTTACCCTACCCAGTAGATTAGTTGCATGTTTAGTGATTCTGGTATTTTATTTATTATATTGTTGCATAGTTGTCATTTGGTTAATCGTGCATTTAGTATCATACACCATATCTGCATAGTTGCATGCTGACGAGTATACGCTTCCATATGATTAAGTCGTTGTCAATCATTTAGCTACTCTGTCCACTCAACCACTCATGGGTAGTGGTAGTTGCTAGAGTGCGAGTAGCAGTCCTGTTATGCCACACTCGACCACTCATAGATAGTGAATGTTGGAATTGTAGGCAAGCAGTTGACACCCTCACCGTTATTTTCGAGGGATATCAGAGCTGTTGGTGGCTTCCCCTTTTTCCTGGGGTCTTTGAAGTAGTTGGCTCTCCAGCATCCTGTCCACTCAACCATTTATACTAGTGGTAATCGTTGGAGTGCATACAATTGTCATAGCTCTACCCACTCGACCACACAGATGTGATGTGATGGCGGCTCGACTAGCGTCAAGGGTGACACATGTCATTGCATCGTATGCATTTATTATATTTTTCATTTTCTTATGTTTGCTGCATTTATATGAGCTATGATTGTTGTATTTGGTTGACATCCATGTATGCTTTGTTATTGCACTATCATTATGTTTCATACATGCATAGATGTTATTCTGTTTTTAGAAACTGTATACTGTTGCATCTTTCTGCTTGTTACCTTTTATTATGTCATGTATTTATCCACACTTATACCCGTAGAGTCCACCCAAACTTACCACCCCTACCATCTAATTCTGTTTCAGGTAACAGATAGATGGATTACTTGGAGCCAGGAGTGGATCCAGTTGTCAATCTCATGGTTTCGAGCGTATTGTAGTTTTTCCGCACTTTCGTTATTTCCGTATTTACTTCAGTAGACTTATATATAGTCTAGTGTGTTGGTCTTTAGATTTAAATTTGAGTTTTAATTTGGATATGAGCTCTCTTTTATTTCTATCTTTCTTATCGATATTAACTGCTTGGTTATAGAGCTTATTTTGCTATTGTGACGCCAGCCGTATGAGCTTGTGCTATATTTTGTGAGATATTGTGTACAAATGTTCCAGATTGTACGAAAGGTCAAGATACCCATCTCGATGCAACAACGAATCTGCTAACCCACCAATAACACTCGGTTTGCTCTCGAGTCCATTACAGTCGATCGGCCGGCGTAGGAACATCTCAACTTAACTAGCAAGTGGGGATTTCATGGGTCTTATGGGTCGGACCCCCTATCATGGGGCTCACAGACTGAGTCCTCTTTTTATTGGGCCTCTATTTACACATAACATCCCATCAACCCTTTCACACGTACACCCCCTTTTTACCCGTTGACTTAAGTACTGACCTGCTCAATAATCTATAGGACTAAATATTGACTTGCTCAGTAATCCCTAGGCTTAATCACTGACCTACTCAATAATCCCTGAGCTTAAACATTGACATGCTCAGTAACCTATTGACTTAAATATTGACGTGCTCAGTAATCTATTGCCTCATTTCCCCTGCATAGATTTCTTATAGAAAACCTATCAGCATGACAACCCTGTTATGATTGATGTGACATCCTGACGTTAAAATGCCATCAAAGGACGTTGTATATAAATAAGGGTCTCTCCTCTACGGTGTAGATATGAGTTCTCATCATTTTCTACTCCATTCAAGTTCTTTTTCCTTATCATCTAGAAGCGAAATTAATTTGAGTGTCTGAGTGCACGTGCCAAAGATCTTCCCTGGGCTTATTACTACCGCTCTTTTATTTGAAGTGATCTCTTGACAGACTTCGTAGATGATGGTGCTAGTTTAACCTGGGTCAACAATTTCATCACATGACACTTCACAGGTCGTGGACAACATCAAACAACAAGTTGCTTGTCTTTCATTTTTTTTTTTTGTTTTTTTTTGAAGAAAGGAAAAACTCTCCTCATAAGGAATTCGTTTCCAGTATATCACATAATTTAGTATGATAAAATTCTACACCTTTTAGCTTAAAATGATTTTTTTTTTTTTGCTTTGTTTAAGGTGGAAATTTCTTAAGAAAAATGAGAAGGAGAGTGAAAATGAAAGAGTAAAAAATATAGTGAATGATATGGTATGATGTATGACGGGTTCACCGTACCTCACAAGGTATAATTTGATTCGGGGCCGCCGATGATATCCAAACGATAATCGGATGTGTGCATATAAAATGTCACGTTATACTATATTATTCATTATATTTTTCACTCTCTCATTTTCTCTCTCTATCGCTACTCATTTCTTAATATTTCAATGAGCTATGATAATGGATAAAGAGAGGATTGATAAATAGCTCAAAACAATTTTACTTGTATATTTCTACTAAAATACGTTAGCAACTCTAAGCTTCTGATGAGCAACTTGGGAAATTTCTCAGAGCACCCTGTTCTTGAGTTGTCAAAATTTGCCGAACAACTTAGTCATGAGAAAGTGAAAATGGAAGAGTGAAGATTATAGTGAATGACGTGACATCTTGTATACATGATCTTCGACAGATTCACCGTATCCTTCAGAGTATAGTTTGATTCGAGGCGGCGGTCGAAGGCCACCGATGGTGTCCAAGCGATAATCAAACATGTACATATAAAATGTCACGTCATATCATATTATTTATTACGATTTTCACTCTCATTTTCACTTTCCCTATGACTGTTCTAGTCATTAAATGCTCAAAATATAGATTCTGAGCAAACGGTTCCACCTCACACATGCAATGCCAAGCATTCTGCTTGTCTATGTAATTTAAGGCCTCTGGTGGAGCATCTTCTGCGCAAGGGAACTCCACAGGTGCCATTATTCATTTCCACATCCATTTCTTCACACCCTTTTCGAAGTAGGAGTGGCCTGTTCTGGTGAGTAGCTGCGTGGGTCCTTTGCCTATTCATGATTTTTCATAAAGATTCTCTTCCGACGAGATCTTCGGCGTCAAAAAGCAAAACAGCACTAGTGCACTGCTCGTAGCCAAATGCACGATGATCTACGAAAGTTAACTTTCCGAGACGTTGTTGGCACAGCACTCGTACTCAGAAAGCTTTACATAGCACAGGAAACATCTAAAAAACCGCTGCCTTTTAACAGTATGAAATCATTTTAGATTATGTCAAATTGGTGTTATTGCTCATTCTCTAATCTCCAGTTCTGAGTGTGATGCAACGACAATAAGACAAGGAAAGAGGTGGGCAAATGTACCGTCACAGTTGCCTATTCTCCCTTCGTCCCTCCCTCTGTTTGTCTGTTTTGCGCCTTATTCGTCCTATTATTATACTGCGAAGAGTTCAACGTGGCCATGATAGCTTTATGAGCCAG
This sequence comes from Boesenbergia rotunda, assembly GCA_024364735.1. Classification (NCBI taxonomy): domain Eukaryota; kingdom Viridiplantae; phylum Streptophyta; class Magnoliopsida; order Zingiberales; family Zingiberaceae; genus Boesenbergia; species Boesenbergia rotunda. The sequence continues at coordinate 425,508 of JAGFNQ010006758.1, read as the reverse complement.
CGGAAAGACATAAAAACCCTTCCTTTTTACTGCTCATACACAGAGGCTCTCTCTCTCTCTCAAGTCCTGAGAATCGAACTCCCACTTGTCGTGGTTCTCCCTCTGGTCTGGAGGCATGGATGAGTTGTAGAGGGAGCTTCGACAGCAGAAGATGGATTCAAGCTCTCTCAAGCCTTCCGGGGCCTCAAGCAGCTCCGGGGACGCTCTCAGTGGCCTCGCGTTTGGGCAAAAGATTTACTTTGAGGATGGTGGTGGAGGAAGAGGAGGAGGCAGCGGGAGCTCCTCGAAACCACCGCTGGCTCCGGCCAAGGCAGCAGCGCCGCCGCCTACGACTAGGAAAGGTAAGGCGGTTGCGCAACCTCAGCCACCAAGGTGCCAGGTGGAGGGGTGCAATGCCGATCTGACCGGGGCAAAGACTTACTACTGTAGGCATAAAGTATGTGGGATGCATTCCAAGACTCCCAAAGTAGTTGTTGCAGGCTTGGAGCAGAGGTTCTGTCAACAGTGTAGCAGGTCATTTTTTGATACTTTTTTTTCTGTTTTGATAGGTTTAATTTCTGAATCTGCTGAGATGATTTTGATTTTCGATCCTATAGCTGTAATGTTCAGTGAAGTCTGCTTGATTCTGCTCCTGTGTTGCATTTTTGTTGCCTTGTTTTACTAGATCTGAGCCAACTATGTTGCCCTTATCTTAAGGGTTGTTGGGAGCCTATTTTTGATTTCCCATCGGAATTTGTTTCTTCCCTTCCTATGTTTCCCTTTCAGTTCAAGAACGTGCATGTGCTTGTTAATTGTATAGTTGTGATTGAAAATTTTTTCAGCAAGAAAGTTTGTATTGGGAATCACCACTTTACTGTACTTCTAATTGGATTTGATTGCTAGCCTTAAACTTGCTTGGAGAGTCTGGATCGCCATTTTAGCATGATTAATGTCACTTAAATGACATGGCTCTCTAACCATTTACAAATATGCAATTTTAGAAGCAGTTCAAGCCAATCTTTTCTAGCATAACTGATGCTTACTTTGATGATACTGTAATTGTTCAATTGCAATCCTTTTCAACTTGAGCAGCTGGTAATCATCTTGATATATGTTTGGAAAAAATGTTTAGAATCATTGTTTTACTCACACAGTGCATAAATAGGTGGATTTTCTTATGTCTGCATAAGTCTAACAAGCTAAATAAATTCCCTACTTGTTTGAGTTATAAGTCTTGTCCGAATTAAGATTGTTTAATCAAAACAATTTTGCCAAGAGAAAAGCAAGAATCATATTTTGCATAGATTATATCAATTTGTAAGTTTTGTTTTGCAGAGGTTGTCTGTTGCCAAAACAATACAAAGCATGCGTTATTTAATGGCTTGACTTCATTGTCACACCCTGAGTGAACACAATTCCATTGGCATGCCTTTGTGCTGTCTATTGAATCATGCGTGGAGATGCTAATGCCCATACCAAATTCATCATAGCAGACAGAAAATGAGATAAAGCACTTCTGATGGCATCTTCTTGTTGTAGGTTAAGGTTACCATGCTTACAATAGACTCTTTCCCGGAACTTTGTATTGGCATAAGCTTCGTGCACTAGACTGTCTTTTTTTAGTGAAGAATTTATCAGGTTGCAATCTTTCTTTAATCTTGTATTTTATTGTGGAATTAAATAAGAGACTTTAAAATAGGTTTATCCGAAAGGGAAGACTAATAATGTGATCAATGCCTCAGGCCAATCTGTTGGATAATATTTGTGCATAAACCTATGAATTATGCTGATGTCTAAACCAGTGTGTTGTTGCTTAAGAAGGCAGATATTTGTATGTTTTCTCATACAAATGCTTTTACTAGGAGTTTGCTCCTGTCATCTTAGTAGCCATGAAACTCTAAACTATTATTTGGGAATCCCTTCCTGTTATATAAAAGTGAAGTGATTAGAACACATTCTCTACGATTTCTCTTGTAATTTTGTTTTTGGTTCCTGACGCTTGCTATTGTTAGATAAATATAACTAAACTTCATCTATTGATAAAAATTAAAGTGTTTGTGTTATCTTCTCAGCTTTCTTTTACACTTTTGTACTTTTATCTTGCTAATATTTGTTTCTTATAGTTCTTGCTTGATCCAAAGTGTTTCCTTTTTTTTGTTGGCATGGATACACAACCACAGGTTTCATCAATTATCTGAATTTGACCAAGGAAAGCGCAGTTGCCGCAGACGTCTTGCAGGACATAATGAGCGTCGGAGGAAGCAAGCCCCTGGACCTTTTGAATCACGTTATGGCCGTCCCCCATCATCCGTTCACGGTCAGCTGCATCTACTTGAGCTGCATTTTCTTTTGCCAGTCATATTTCTTTATGCCGCATATTCTTTATTACACAGAACCAGGCAGATTCAGAAGCTTTATGGTGGATTTTAGCTACCCAAATTTCTCAAACACTGCAAGGGCTGGCCTAGTGGCCGCAAACGAATGGCGCAGAGGAGTAGATGCTCCACCCCTCGCACCGGCTTTGCACGACACACATCCATGCTTCCAGGGATCTCATTCTCCTGCAGGTTCACTCGGCACTCCCACGGAAATTCCACCTGGTGAATGCCTCACAGGAGTCTCAGACTCGAACTGTGCTCTCTCTCTTCTGTCAACTAACACATGGAATAGAAACTCCAACAATCCTCCTCCAGAGCTTCCAGCAAGCAGCAACTTCGATGGCTCCCCAATGCCCCATTCAGCTATTGCCCGCGATCGCGGGACTAGTTCATGGGGGTTCAGAGGTCACGGAGACTGGACCACTTCACACGACATCCAACATGAAATGGGATTAGCAGGAGCAACTGGCTCTAGTAATGCTAATTTCTCGGGCCAGTTAGAGTTTGATTTGCATGAAAACCATCAGTGCCTTGATCATTCAGGCCCAAGCATGAATTGGTCTCTCTAACCCTACTCATGGTTACTTTATGTTGATGAAATCTTTGCGATATATGTGCAGCATGCATCGAAATTTTGTTTGATGGCCAGCATCATGCAGCCAAACCTTGATGAACATTGCTACACTGATAGGTATCCATATATGTATGAAACCTGTGCTAAAACTTGGGCTAGGCGCGATATTTTGTTATGAATATGTATTTGATTAACTGATGAACTTGTTGAATCCAAATCTTGTGTGCTTGTTGATGCCTCTGTCCCTGAGTATATATGGTTTATTTTGCTGTATTGTATTCATTTAGCTATGTTGTATTAACTGCATGGTCATCACTTTGTTGAAATCAACTTCCAAGAACAACTTCAAGTCGATGAGTACAATGCGATAGCAGCTATTATCGTGTGGATTAATAACGAGGAAGGAGCTTCGACGATAAGAAAAAATCTCTGTTTTCTAAATTCGAAAAATAATTTACTAAAATTTTTCGAAAAAAAAAAAAAAAAAAAAAAAATAAATTTAAAAAAAATTAATAATTGAAATAATTTTTTAAATAATTAAATATGTGTTTATGAAACTTCAATTCCTATCTAATGAAGAAACAAAAAATCTATCAGAAAAATAAAATTCATAATAAAATAAAATTATCAAAATAGGTCCGACATATCAAAAATAACTTAAATATCATAAAAATTGGAAAAAAAAATCATAGACTCGAAAAAGAGCTAAATCATATTTTTTAAGCCTAAAATTGGACGATTATGAATCTTTTTATAACAAATATAGTTTTTTAAACTTTACACTCTCACGAACATAAATATCTGATTCTGAATCTAGAATAAAAAATTATAAATAATTTTATTTTTTTCTCAGTTTATTCTTAATCTCCCAAATTGATGCTTTATGTTAGGATGATTAAGAATTTCAATATCCTCTCTCCCAGAAGTTTTATCCGGTTCAAAAGTCAGTGCGATACATCGATCTGGCATACGAGTTCCCGGCCGATAATCGGAACGTCGCGTGGGTCTAGGTCCAGCTCCCGGTAATCAGGAAATTTCGCAGTGGCGTCTACGATCGTCTGGATACGAGTTCCACGCCGTCGGGTAAATCAGGAAACGTTCGCAGTGGGCGGTCTAGAAGTCCAGCGTTCCAGGGTTCACGTCCCATTTAGAGAAAAAATTTTTACAAATACACCGTAATTAAGAATCGAATCGTGAATATCTAAAATAGCGACTAATCATCTTACCGTCTATTTTATGTTATGAGAAGTGCCTCTTGGTGGCATGGAAAAGTGCCTCTTGTCTCATATTCTGCACGCCCGCCCTCGCAGAAGTGGGTGGTGCGGAGCGCCGCTCTCTCTCCAATAACAGGAGTGGTATGGTTTCGGGTGAAGTCGATGAAGCTGCGAACTGGAAAGCATCAGAATGCGAGATCCAAATCCAATGAACTGACGAACCAGGAACAAATCGAGCACAATTGGTGGCTTCCAATCCAACTTGATCCTTCCCACTTGCCCTCGTTGGATCCGGGCAGCCACCCGACGAAATCCAAGCTTCGTCGTCTCCGTCCTTTCCTCTTTCAACCATCTTTGCCCTAACAGCAAGGAGAAGGACGAAGATGGCAGCCAGAGGCGACGACTAGCGGAAACCCCCGCCGTGGAACTCCGACACCCAGCCTGCGGCTGCTCGATCGGTAATCATTTCAGGGATCATCTTATTCTTTTTTATCTTTTCGGATTGAATATGTTGGGCATGCGATCGGAGTTTGAGGAGGGAAATGATTGATCGAGATAACAAGGGGCGGTTGTCCTAATCCGATTGGAAAGCTTGGATTTGAACTTGCTTTTCGTAGTAGAGCAAATGAATTGTTGGCTAGGCGCGTGAGGTGGGAGATTCCACTAGCGAGAAATGGAGAAGCTATTACTTTGCTTTCGATTCGTGTCATTCTCCGTGATTTGGTTAAATTGGTGGGTTAATGGAATTTAAGGTGGTATCTATTTGGGGATTTGTTGGGACCTTATAACTGTGGGGGAAAAAAGGTTTTTCATTCAATGGGAAGCGATTTATGGGGATCATGTTTCCTATTGTTTCGACTGATTCATTAGAGTATAATACAAATTTTAGTAGCTTCGGCATATTATATCTCATGTGATTCTGCATGCGTGGTGCTTTGCTTCCATTGAAATTTGACATTTGACATGGATGAGTTTGTTTATCACACTATTCACAATGCTGTAGATTGATCTTGAAGGTTTAAAATGGTCTTTTGACAAATATGCAAAGCAAGAATTATTCTGTTTGCTTGATTTTCCTGGTATTGAATCTTGGATAAAAGAAAGGATTTAGGAGTGCATAAAAGTTTTTTTGTTTTTGTTTTTATTTTGGCTATAGGTCACATAGATCATGGATCATCTAGCAATAGTAACACAGGACTTGGGCGGCGATGCTTCAGATTTTGAGGTGGATGATGTCCAGTGTGTCAATCTCAATGAGAATGATGTTAGCGATGAAGAGATTGAACCAGAGGAGTTGGCAAGAAGAATGTGGAAAGATAAAATTAAATTAAAGAGAATCAAGGAACGAGAAAAACTTTCTGCTCAGCAGGCAGCTTCTGGGAAGTCTAGGCCAAAGCATATATCTAGCCAGGCTCTTAGAAAGAAAATGGCAAGGGCACACGATGGCATTCTCAAGTACATGTTGAAGTTGATGGAGGTGTGTAATGTCCATGGATTTGTCTATGGAATAATTCCTGAGAAGGGAAAGCCTGTAAGTGGCGCTTCAGACAATATAAGAGCATGGTGGAAGGAAAAGGTGAAGTTCGATAAGAATGGACCTGCTGCCATAGCCAAATATGAGGCAGAAAACTTTGCAGCCCAGAATGCACAGAAATTTGGGGGCAAAAATCATCCAAGTTTGATGGATCTGCAAGACGCTACGCTAGGATCACTTCTGTCATCATTGATGCAACATTGTGACCCACCGCAACGCAAATACCCCTTGGAGAAGGGTGTTCCACCACCTTGGTGGCCTTCTGGCAATGAAGATTGGTGGGTAGGTTTGGGCTTAACTAAGGGTCAAACCCTCCCATACAAAAAGCCACATGATCTGAAGAAAGTGTGGAAGGTAGGGGTACTAACAGGCGTGATAAAACACATGTCTCCTAATATTGGAAAGATTAAAACTCATGTACGTAAGTCAAAATGCTTGCAAGATAAAATGAGTGCCAAAGAGAGCTCTATTTGGTTAGGAGTTCTTGATACAGAAGAAATGTTAGTCAACCAGCTCAACAGTGACAATGGTATGTCAGATGTAACTCAGAATAGTTGTCATGAGGAACAGAGGGAGGTGACAAACAGTTGTAGTGATGAATACAATGTTGATGGTCTGGAAAATACTCCTGGGCCTACTTCATCCAAAGATGATGGAACAAATGGGCATGCCCATGCACAAGCTTGTGGAAACAATGTAACACATGTTTCGAGGGAAGTTAGTCAAACTGAAACTTCTTTCCAACTTCATCAAGGCAAGGAACAAGTGACTGAACGGCCAAAGAGAAAAAGACATAGCAAAGTCGTTGCAGCCGCTGAAAAGCAAATGCCTACAACTCTCAATGAGCAAAGATGTGAAAGAGGAAATGATGTTCCAATTACAAATAACACAAACATGACACCAGTGGTTCTTCATGCACAAAATACACATCAGGATTCTTGTGTCGACAAAATTGCAATATGTCAAGAGGGTGTTTCTCAAAGCCAAAACCTTATTATGGACCCCGGGATTTGCAATTTTGCGTGCAACCCTCCACTTAATGTTGGTGCCGGAAACATGTACATTGGTGCGCAGCCACTTCTGTTCCCAGGTGTTGGGAATCATGTGTCGCAAAATGCTACTGCAATTGATATTGGGTCCAGCTATGGATTTTATAACCAATCAGGTGGATTTCATAATTTTCCAGAGAAGCAGCAGAAACCCATGTTTGTTAATAGTCATGGAGTACAGACTGATAGAAACATTAATCCCGTTGAGAATTATTCTTATGAGCATGTGATGACACCAAATCTTAGTTCACATATTATCACCGGAGACAGGCTCCTATTCCTAGACGAGCAATTGTACATAAGACCAGATACTATTGCTTCACCGTTAGATTTTAACGGGCTCAACAGTCCGAGCCCCATTGATTTTGGTGACATATTGCAGGATGCAGATTTGCGGAAAGATGATGAACTATTATCATATTTGGGGACATAAGTAAGTAGTTTTCTTTATATTATTTGCCATTTCATAAGCTAATTCTCCTAATGCATTTTCTTCACTCTTCAAAAATCTATTTCGCAGGGTAAGCTTGCAACACGTCTTCATAGTAGTGTGCCGATCCATCTTGTGCACCTAGGAATAATAATGTGCACTAGCTGACTGTAAACATGGTATGCTGAACACGCCATTCTTTCTTGTTGGTCTAAACATCTCCTTGATGCTTACGGCAATAGATGTCTATCACGTGTAAACAGTTATGATGCTAATTTTAAATTACTGGAACACTAGAACTTGAATGCCAATTATATATTTTTGTCTGTGTGATTTCTGTACCTTCTTTGCTTGAAAGTGGAGAAATAAAACTTGTCCTGCTCACCCATTTCTGCCCTCCAAAACTGACCTTATGGAACTACCAAAAGCTCTAACCCAGTGCCATCGCAGTTGATCTGAATAGACCACGTCAATCATTCATCATCATTTTGGCATCTTTATCCACTGGAATTTGTCGAAAGAAATCTAACTCCTCTGGAGGAGTCTCAAAATCCTTGATGACCTTTCTCAATGCCTCCTTTTTGAGCTAGTCTGCAGGCCCGATCCCAGATTTGTTCAATTGCTCTTCATGACTGTTGAAGATGTACTACAAAAAAGTCCAGCAGGCCTGCATTAGAATCTAGCTCATACAAGAACAATTGACGATTCTAAGTGAAAGACCTAACATGAAGGCAACTAGTATTGGAATTGCATATAAATAATAAACGAGTATAATGGTAAATGTATCCTGATAAATAACAGTCATATATAAGAGTGGTCACATTATGGAGCAACATAACTAATCAGTTGAGTAACATTGAATCTGAGACGCTTGATCCATTCTACGGAAGTTTCTCATCCGTCAGAGTAAATCAGAAAGTGTTAGGCGGACAGTCCAGAAGTTTAATATCTCATTGTTGTGCATACTATTCGGATGGAAAATTTTATAAAATTCATCGTAATTAAAGATCAAATCACAGATACGTAGAAGGAATTAGTCACCCTGTATGATAATCCCAGAGGCAAATCATGACTTGACTTCGGGGTGATATTGAAGGCAACAATCTGTTGCTTTCTATTCTGCTTTACTGTTGAGGTGGGTGTAACTGCAACACTTTTTTATTAATTTAGTGCAATCCTTTTTTCTTCCTGTTTGATATTTGATTATGGCGGCAGGAATTTGTTTCCCAATAATGTATAGTAAGGTTTCCTGGTTTGACTATGCAATTTCTTTTAGGATCTATATATGATTGATTTAATTGTAGTTGCACATGGAACAGTTTAGAAAGCATTGATATATGAAACAAAGTCATACAAGATAATGATATAGAACCAATGATATTCGTTTAGTAGCAACAGACATGAGTTTCATACAGTCAATCCCAAATTAATGAGACTATCTCCCGTTATTGATGTTTAATCAAGATTTTAAATGTTGTTTCCTATTAAAAAGTATTGAGTCAATAGTTATCCACAGGGGGTTTAGTTCCAAGTTGGATACTTAAAGTTTGTATATCTTGTATTAGTTCTGTTTGGAATGGTAACATGATCTTAATCACTTTATATAAAGTTTGTCGAGTATTACTAATTTTGAGTACGTTTTCTTCTTTATCATCTTCACCTTTCAATCCCAAGTTATGTTTCGAACCAACCTAGAAATTAGTTGTTTGTTGCACTCATTCTTACAACTTTAGATGGCTTATGTTGGTTCTCGTATAGTTTGCCAAATATTATCACCTCTGAAGTTTCATATTTTAACATGTTACATGTTGATTGTTAGGTGATATACTTATTGCCTGGCAACCTTTCCATATTGTGTATAATATTCAGTTGTGTTTCGCCTTTTTCTTCTTTTGTAAACAATCAAAGTCGTGATAAGTTTAATCATGTTTAACTTTAATCATTTATTTTAACAAGCTTCATGCTTAAGTTTGTTTATTAAACTAAAACTTTTATAAATATTAGGGGTTTAAACGAGTCAAGTCACTTGTGAGTTATTTGGGTTTCAGTTCAAAAAAAAATATTTGTTCAATTTCGTTTGATTAAGTTAACGAGCCGAATTTAAACATGATTTCAAACTCTAAAATGTTATCGAGCTGAGCTAGAGTTTAACAGTATTTAATTCATGAGTTCGTAAATATGTTCGTTTAAAGGCTCGTAAACATGTTGATTAAGAAGTTTACAATAATGTTCATTAAGAATCTCGTTTACACAGACACAGATCAAGTTCATTTTGGATTTTTTGTTTTAGTTTTTTTTAGGTTACAGTTACGTAATTTAAGATTTTGTTTTTACGGTTTAGTGGTTAGGTTATAGTGTTAAGTATAAAAAAAATTCAAATCAAAAAAATATTTAGGGTTTGCATGAAGTTTGTGCGGTAAGTTCTTAGCGTAGCAAAATCCTCTATATATATATATATATATATATATATATATATATATATATATATATATATATATATATATATATATATATATATATATATATATATATAAGATTTTGATTAGCTGCGGACCGATCCCTGCGGACCGCGTGCGGACTGGCGCCTGATCGGTCATCGGAGGCTCGGGAGCGTCCCCGACGGGTTCACCCGTACCCGACGGGTTCACCCTACCCCCTAGGGTTCATGCATCCCCCCTGGGTTATAGTTTTGTTCGGGGGTGGTGGTCAAAGGCTACCGTTGGTGTCGAGAAGTCGTAGATCACCTAACCGGCCACCGGAGGCTCGGGAGCGTCCCTGACGGGTTCACCCGTACCCGACGGGTTTACCCATACTCGACGGATTCACCCTACCCCTAGGGTTCATGCGCCCCCCCTGGGTTATAGTTTTGTTCGGGGGCGGCGGCCGAAGGCCGCCGTTGGTCGAGAAGTGGCAAGTCGTGTGCCTGATCGATCACCAGACCGATCAAGCACCTGCCTGATCGGAATGGTGACCGATCAGACACCTGCCTGATCGGTCTAGTGACCGATCAGGCGCCAGTTCGCACGCGGTCCGCAGCTGATCATCTCTCTCTCTCTCTCTCTCTCTCTCTCTCTCTCTCTCTCTCTCTCTCTATATATATATATATATATATATATATATATATATATATAGAGTAATGATAGGGAGAGTGAATTTGGGAGAGTGAATGGGAGAGTGAATGACGTGGCAGTTATTGTATACACGTCCGATAGTCGATCGGACACCACCGGCGGCCTTTGATCACCGTCCCGAATCAAACTATGTCCTAAGAAGATCGATGAACTCATCGGGAATCACCGCAATTATGATCTCATCGCATTCACCGTCAATCTGGCGAGATCTCAATTACCGGCGACCCTGCCGGGTTCACCATCTTCTTAGGACATAGTTTGATTCGGGACGGCAATCAGTGGTCATCGGTGGTGTCCGATCGGCGATCGGACGTATATACAATAACTGCCACGTCATTCACTCTCCCATTCACTCTCCCAAATTCACTCTCCCAATCATTACTCATATATATATATATATATATATATATATATATATATATATATATATATATATATATATATATATATATATATATATATATATATATATATATATATATACCTTCTCTGCTGCTAACCGCTCGCCGCACATTTGTTCGCGCCGGTGGTCTAGGCGCCTAAATTTTTTTATTAATTTTTTAATAAATAATTCCTTAAGTAATTATTTAATTTTATAATATATTCGGCGTACAATTAAACTTTTTTATTTTGAACATTATAGCCTAAGAGGAAAGATAAACCATAAAGAAAAATCTTATTGGCTTAAACCCACTGTAACTCAATTCTTAAATCCTAAAATCTTAAATGCTAAATCCATATAATATACCCCATAGACATCTAAAATTTTTAATCTTAAATACAATAACCCAAGAGGGAAGACTTAAATCCTAGAGGGAAAATTTATTAGCTTAACCCCACTATAACCAAATTCCTATATCTTAAATCCTAAATACATATAATATATTAAAAAAATAAAAATATATATATACTTGCGTTGGATTTAAATCCAAGCGCCTGAATTGACTCGGGGTGCTCAGATTCAATCCAGACGCTCCGAGTCTGCACAAGTGCGTAGCAACGAGTTCGCAGCATAGAATTTATATTATATATATATAGGATTTTGCTGTGCTAAGAATTTTACCGTGCAAACTTAGTATAAACTTTAACCAATTTTTCAATTTGAATTTTTTTTTATACTTACCACTATAAGCAAAATCTTATTGGCACAACCGAAAACTCAAAAAAAAAAATCATCAAAAAAAATAAAATCAACACCGCTATCGCGCACGACCTCTACAGTATTGAGTCCACAACAAAGTTTTATATATATATAGAGTAATGGTTGTGAGAGTGAATTTAGGAGAATGAATAGGAGAGTGAATGACGTGTAGCTAATGTGTACATGTTCGATCGCCGATCGGACACCACCCATGACCTCTGATTGCCGTCCCGAATCAAACTATGTCCTAAGAAGATGGTGAACCCGGCAGGGTCGCCGGTAATTGAGATCTCGCCGGATTGACGGTGAATGCGACGAGATCATAATTGCGGCGATTCCCGATGAGTTCACCGATCTTCTTAGGACATAATTTGATTCGGGACGGTGATCAAAGGTCGCCGGTGGTGTCCGATCGGCGATCGGACATGTATACAATAACTGCCACGTCATTTACTCTCTCATTCAGTCTCCCAAATTCACTCTCCCTATATATATATATATATATATATATAATCCGATCAAACTAACAAACTAAGCTCGTTTAATTTATAAAGCCGAACTCAAATTATTTAATTTTATTAGAAGTCGAACTCGAGCTTAAGGATAACGAATCATGCTTGAGTTTGAGTCTCTTATTGATTGATTCGGTTCGATTTGATTATGCCCCTAATAGAGATTACAGTATAATAAATAAATAATATCTTAAATATCAAAAATTTTATGTTAAGGACTTACCGTGCGGACTCATGTGGACGAAATATATTTATTTTTTATTTATTTTATCTTGTGATTACGCTGTTTAAGATTTTATCTTTAGGATTTAATGGTTGAGTTATATTGTTAAGTATAAAAATAGTTTCAAATTAAAAAATAGTTAAGGTCTGTATTGAATTTATGCGGTAAGGTGTAAACCCCTCTTAAATATATACAATGTTATATTTTTTATATTTGGATAAAAATTATATATATAGTCAACCTTAGATAAATTTGTTAAACAAACAACTAATTCATCAACTTAACACAATTTGAATTTAAAATTATTGAAATTTGTTTGGCTTTTGCTTTGTTTTTCTAAAAATATTGTCTGTTAACTTGTAGCTGTCTATTATATTATACAAATATTTAATATCCCAATTGCATGACTAGGAAACCTATTCTTATACACCTAATCCATTGTTTGTCGGGTTAAATAGAAAATGACATGACATTAATTGTACAGATTTATCTACAAACACTGGAGTTGAAAAATGTGATGTTATTGTCAGACTGATTTAAAATTCTTCAATGTGTTAAGATCACACTCATTTTCCTTAGTGTCAACTTGTCCTTGGAAGATTTTTGAATTGCCCCTCTTGGTTTTTTTTTGTTTTTTTCTCAGGATACCCTTTTATTTATTTTTTTTTTAAATTTGCAAGCAAGGTGATCCGGGCGAGTGATTTTTTAGAAAGATTAAAGGTCCGATCGGGTTCGATTGAGTGTGACCCGGGTCAGAGAAGATTAAACTGGGTCGTCTTGGTCAGACTGAGTCAGCCGAGAACTCGGATGCTCGGGGTCGGTCGCCCGAGGAAGTCCACTCGAGGTCAGTCATCCGAGGTCGGCCACTCGGAGTCGGTCACCCCGGGGTCGCCCACTCGGGGTCGGTCACCCGGAGTCGGTCACCCGAGGTCGACCACTCGAGGTCGACCATTCGGGGTCGGTTACCCGAGGTCGACCACTCGAGGTCGGCCATTCGGGGTCGGTTACCCGAGGTCGATCACCCGAGGTCGGCCACTCGAGGTCGGTCACCCGAGCTCAGCCACTCGGAGCTTATCATCTGAGCTCAACCACTCGGTATCGGCCCTCCAAAGTCAGTCAGCAGGTCGGTCACTCTGGGTTGAGTGTCCCTAGCCGAACGCCCTGAGTTCGTCCCATGGACGGAGGCTTAGGATCCATGCTGACCCGACCGACTCGGACTGTGAGCTAGGGCGAGCCGACCAAATAATTATAGGACCACCTCTGCAGCAATAATGTAGCAGATCTCTGACATAATCATCACCTGACAGTGCCGCCTGACAGAGCTGCCGAATGTTAATGAGAATCAGAAGAGGCAGTTTAGACAGGTGTCAGGCGGCTGTGGCAGTCTCATAGGGCTAATAAAGCTGCCACGGGCTCAGTCTGCCAACTGACCCTTCCTTAATGAGACATGACAGCTCTGACAAGGCAGAGAGCTTCTCCTCCCCTATATAAACCCCCCTTTGGGCTCCAATGAGGAGATCGCTACCATTTTGCAGCCTCAACTCCCCTTTGAGTGCCTCATTTCTGTCCGATCCGAGTGAGTGGTATCTGACCCGTGATCGAGCCCGAGCCTGACCCCCCTCTGCTATCGCAGGCCGGGTCATCTTGGTTAGATCGAGTCATCCGAGTGAGAATCGATCTTTGCTTGTTGACAGGATTAAGCTATTTCTCATAGTAATTATTAATAATGTTCTAGATTAAAACGTGTATTAGTACATGGTAAATCATGTCTAACAAATATGAAATTTTAATATAAAGGCCTTTGGGGTTAACATATAATCACGTGAAGAACTCCTATTCCTTGTGTTCTTTCTAAGTACAAATCTTAAATAGTTTGTCTTTAATGTAATAGATTTTTGCATGTACTTATTTAAATAAAATATAACAATCTATCGATTCACTCATTCAATCACTTCAGTAGGGTTCTTGCACCACAAGTTCTATCCTATAATTAAATGGTTAAACTTTACAAAATTAAATTGTAATATAATACAAAATCAAATTACTTGTCATTATATCAAAGTCTCCTTTAGCTAATGTAGACTAAATTATATTTCAAATGCGTGTGAAGGGTGGATTGATTCCCCCGTATGAGTTTAAAAGTCTTCATTTACCAAATCTTTTATTATGAGTGCCTTCTAAATATTATAAATCAAACTCATGAAATTAAAAAAAATTAACGAGTTTGAATAATGTTGAACCTCGGGCGACCAATTTGACCAAACAGAAATTTTCCACCGGTCGTCAGGTAAATCGAGAAATGCTCGTAACGGGTGATCCAGAAGTCCAACGTCTCAGAGTTCACGTCTCATTTAGAAATTTTTTTTATAAAATATATCATCATTGAAGATCGAACTATGAATTTCATCCTCCCGTTAATCTCAACGTTCTGAAAATCAGACTGGACTGGCCAGTCGGACTGGTTGAACCGGAAACCGACCAGATTTTCAATCCGAGTTGACTCTGAAAACCGGTTGCTCAAGAACCAGGTGTGAACCGTTCTGAACAGGTCGGAAATCGATGAACCGAGCAAATCGGAAAAATCGAGCAAACCGGTTTGGTTTCTTTTATTTTTTAATTTTTTTTCCTTTTACAATTTTGCTCTCTTACTGAAAAATAAAAATTAAAAAATAAAATGTCAAAATCCTAATTTGCTTTTATCTAAATTCTCAAATGAATAAACTTGTTGTTTGCTTGAACCCAATAGTTTTAAACTTGAATTTTTCTTTTAAACTAATCTTTTTTTCAAGAATATCGTGCTGAGTTCCTGACAAAAATATATCACATGCTCGACCTAGTTAATCATATCTTAAAAAAAAATAGTTGGACAAGTTGTTAGTTTCATATATTTATATAAATATATATTTTATTATATATCGATTATATCCCGATTGAATCCTCAATTAATTCGATTGAACCTCTGAATTTCTAAATCCTTATCTCGACCGATTTAATATCCGGTCAAATTTTCAGAATCTCGGTTAATCCTAACCCGGGACAAACCCTACGTACTATGCATCTCAACATTTCATGCAATGATTGAGCCAGTGGTGCATACACATAAACCCTTCATTTTAATTTTTTATTTTTCTTTGTGCTATTAAACAATGTCCATTCAATATTTTTTAAGTTATATTGAATAATATTTTTATATAAAAAATTGGAGATAATAGCGAGTCTAGCTAAGTATCTATTGTCATCTTTAAAAAAAAGTTTATTATTATAATTTGGTTGGTTTGTCCACTTGTCTATTTGTAGTTGATGATAAAATTAGATAATAAGACTAATTAATTCCGAGCTTAATTCTAAATGATGAAAAAGTTTGCGTGGTCAAGTTTGCCGACCATGTCAAAATAATGGTAAGAAATTAAATATTCTAGCTTTTATTTAAAATACAGTTGATTGCTTGTTAAAGGAACATAACAACAAAACTAATTGATGTTAAATAAAGTAGAGTCAGCTTATAACTTCCAAACCATAGTCGTTGATTGAGAAATACCATCAATTTTTCAATATATATTACAATTAAATAGATTAATCTTCTTTTGCTGTTTAATTGAATTAAATGGTTTCATTGTAATCGCATCATATGAGTCCTTAATATTACGTGAGATTAATTTTAATTTTAATATTTTTAATGTTAATTTAATTGATTAGCAATCGACCAATCAAGGCATTTTCATTTTTCTTTTTTTTTTTCCTTTTCAATGTTTCTAAATTTAATAAGAAATATTCGAAATCGTTGGAGTGGTTGGAAAAGCCTATACAATAAGAGCAACAGTGCCCATGGGACCCACTGCCTGGCCCACGTCACTTTCTGGTGGCTCAGAAATATGTGGACCATCCGTTTTGCGAAGCGGATTTATCAACCGTCCACCACGTGATCTCTAGTCGTCAATTTTCGATGGCCCAAGCTATTTCGGAAGAATGGAAGAAAGTCTTTGAAATTTGATCGAGAACTCGAGCTCGAGATTATCTCAAAGGAATGAGGAAAATCCTCGAGTACAGTCAGGAAAGTAAGACTCCGAAACTAACTCGAAAAAATAAAGCTCGAAGAATCACTTAAAGAGAAGAGAACAAAGTGTCAGGTATCCTTCCTTTTCTAGAATAAGAAATTCAGCAGGTAGTTATTGTCTGTAACGCATGATGATCATGGACTTAATAGCCATGATAGTCGTTACCGGCCGCAGAGAAAGAAGAACAATTGTCAAATAACCAATGACCATTAAACATGGAGGGGAGGAGAGGTGGAGATATGCAGAGGGAAGACATCAGGTATATAAGATGCTTCGGCACCTAGGTAAAGAGAGACGGTAAGATTTTAAACTGGAATACTTTGATTCCTCGTTTCCTCCCTAAAAAAAAGATTTCCAACTTCAGTGTCAGAGATGGCTCCACCGGAAATCCTTACGGAGCATCCTCTTTACACTCGTATTAATTTCGTAGACGTCAACATCCTCTCTTCATCATCGTTATCTGGGCTACGCTTTGATGATTCATTATCTTCGTCGTTCACTTTCGAGATAGTATTCAAATTTTTTTTAGAATATCTTAAGCAGGAGGGCACTTTAAAATTTACTAAATGATTTTTAAATATTTTTTCATCTCCTACTTTTTATGATTTTATTTATATTTATTTATTATATATATATATATAATAAATATATCTTAATCACTTATTGAATTAAATTAAATCAATAAATTTGACCATATATATATATATAAAGAGAGTGATTGAAAATTATTAATAAATAATATTTATATATTTTGTCGATAAAATTCTTATTAATGTAAAAGAAATCAGAATAAAGATGATCTCTTGTAAATTTAAAAAATATAAATATGTGTAAATAATCAAATAAATTAAAAAATGAGAGTATGATAGTATCCAAATGAATCAAACTTAAATTGATCTCAAACTAAACTAAAATAAATAAATTTCAGCAATTATTTTCAATAGCACTCATTAATTTTAGCCTTGACTTAATTCGGAAAATATAAAGCATGACTTGACTGGGCTAATTTACAACCTTAATTCTTCTTCCAACTTACTTCAATAGAATTGCTTCGGCTTAAATTCATTAATTAATTAATGAATATTAGTTGATTGGTTAGTCAATCTAAAATGATATCAGTCAAATGACTAATTGATTTGATTGGTGTTTACCGATTGATTGATATATAGAAAGTGCTTAAATCGATTGAATATAATTTCAATTGAGATTGAAATTGTTTTGATCCTAAAACTCATATATCATTCCTAGGGTTATCTTGAATTTATCTCCTTTTATGGATTTTAAATTTTATAAATTTGTTATCACGTCTCGCATATGGTGGTAACAGATGATAGCACTCATCTCAAGAATCTCTCATGACCCGTCTTTAAATATTATGAAAAGAGATAAATCATAAATGACTACTCGAGTAGTGACAAAAAAAGTAAAAACCTATCTACTAATCAGAGTTTAAATCTCATGATGACAATACTCATCCACTATTCTCACTTATAAACTTTAGATTCATGGTAAATAGACTTTGCTGCATTTCTAAAAATTTCTTAATTTTTTTCACAAATAAATCGTTTAAATTATCAAACACTATTTGATGATCATAAACTTATTTTATATCATCAAATATGTATTATTCACTCGTAGTACACTTTAAATCATATTAAATGATTATTACTATTTTAAAAATAGATGGTTTCATGGCTCTTGCATTCAAACAAAAAGAAATTAAAATAACTGGTAATAAATGCATCAAATTAATACTCTGAAAATTCCACATAATCCAAAATCCCAACAACTCAAAATGTCATTTCTCAAGATTGTAATGAACTCGTAGACAATATATATAAACGGATTGCCACCATCCCTCATTCGAATCCACAATTAGAACTGAAAAAGGTTCAAGTCAAACTCATCAACGTTGAGTTAGTCAAGATGTAATTAGTCCAACAAATATTTTAAAAATTATTATTTTTTATATAATTTGGAAAATTTTCATTTGACAAGTCGTTAGGTCTAAAAAAGACAAAGTCAAACTCATCAATGTTTTAGTCGGTCGGAAAATTTGCAATTGGTCAAACAAAGTAAGGTAGGGTGTCAATGAATTTCATCTGTCAAAAATATCGAATTCACTTTATAAATTTTTTTAAAATTAATATCATTGTTTTTTTAAAATTAAATTATAATTTTTTTTTTCAATTTACCACTCATTAATAACAAAATAAGACATACATTTTTTTTTAAAAAAAAAGACAAAAATTACAATTTATTAAAGATACCGAAAGGGTAAAATTGGCAATCACTGTGTTAATAAAATTCAGGTCACCGCATTGAAAGCGGTGTCCACCACACCAAGTTTTTTTCAAGTATCCTACGTCGTTGTTTCCAAAAATTTTTGTCCCTTTTGACGGTTCTGTTAAGGCGGTTACTTTACCGGCCCACCTATTCTCCACCTTCACCTTCTTGACTCCCCCCCTGTGAAAAGTAGTGGGAGCCGTCGCAGTAAAAGTAGAAGAGAAAGGAGAGTTGGTGGCGTTCCTGCACCATTTGGAGGGCGGAGGGACGGCGAATGAGTAGAGCACGAGGTCGGTTGCGCCGTTAACCGGCGGGTTCGATCGGAGGAGTTTGAAAAGAGAAGCTCCAAAAGAACAGCCAGCTAGCTCCGATGATGGCAAGCGACGGTGTATCCGGCCATGCCCAGCATCAGCAGCGTCAAATCTCCTTAGACATGCTTCATCCTTCGCCGTCTTCCTCCGCTTCGATGCCCTCGAGCTTCAACATGTAATCGATGTTCGCGTAATTTGACGTCCAAAATCTCCCCTCTCTCTCTCTCTCTCTCGGAATTCCGTTTCATGTCGATCGGTTGATTTGATAAAAGGAGATAAATTAGTATTAGCGTTAAGTGCGAGTTTTCGTGTCAATTCATGGCTATTTTTGTGAATCGTGTGAAAAAAAAAATCTAAATTTGTATGCTTTCTTTTGATTTCTGAGATATTTGTTCGATATTTATTTCATGTTTTGTTATTGGCTGATTCTTAAACACTAAAATTGTATCTTTAATTAATTCCTTCCAACTAAACTACTGAGTTCTATAGATTGTTTAGCTTGTTGGAATCGTTCTGGTATATTATACAGGAAATCAAGCAAATTAGAGATGGGATCTTATGACATAGGCGAGTTGGATCAGGCTTTGTTCACGTATTTGGATGGACAACAAGATTACCCTCAAGAACACAGACGTGAGTCTTCCAAATTGACTTGCTTCATTGTTCGTATAATCCTTAATTATCTAATGTATCTATATGACACTGGAAGCTGTAGTGATTCTTTGCTCGAGCTTGTGGGAGTCATGAGGATCATAGTTAGCAGATCTCTTTGTACTACTTTTTTGACTATTTTTTGTCCGATTGGACTTGAAATCTGACAAAGTGATATTCTGAAATCGGGTACATGATGAAGACTTGATTTTCTAAACTTTTCCTCCCTAAAATTCCTTTTTTAAAATCTCTCTTTGCGGACTGTGACTTGTAACAAACAACTATGATTACCTTGAAATTTTTACTGAAAGGTCTATGTGGATCAACTTTTTTTCTTTCTTATTCTGATATTGGATTTCAATTCTTTCTCAAGAATATGTCAATTAGTTCCTATTTTGTTTTCTCTCTCTCTTTTCTCTGAGAAAAATTTCATTTTTATGCAATGAGCATGTCTGCGGAATCAAAAGGATCTCCCCCTTAATTCCTTAAGCAGAATTGTTTTTTCATCTGCTGTGTTGTGTGTTTTTGGTGCACCTTCAGGCAATTTAATGCTTGCAGGGGCTCTTGTTTGCAGAGATTCTGAACATTTTCCCTTCTCAACCCATGCATGTAGAGCCGTCGACAAAGGTACGGGGACTCCCAACTCATGGAGGAGTGGGTGCTCTTCATCCTTTCCACCCCACTTATTTTATTCTTGGGTGGTTGCTGTGAACTGTACGGGGAAGTAGCTTATTAATTTACTGCCCTTGCAGGAAGGGATAAGCTTGACCTCTTCTGCAAGTAGTGGTTCTAAGAATATTTCAGAGCAAGCCATGGAGTTTCGCAACGTTAAAAGTGATCACCCAGTGCAGGGAAAGGATGACAAAGTACAAGTGACCAAGGTGAACCTCTCTTTCTCCCTTAATACACACACACGTATATATCATTTTTCTAATGTTGGTAATTACTTCAGAAGGCAGGGAACAGAAAGGGAATGGGAGGGCCCAAGACATCAGACCCTAAGGTGAAATCTTTTCTGTAGCTCTTAATTTATGTAACTAATTAAGAGATTTCTATTTTCCTCATGAAAGATACAGAAACAACTTTTAATGCCGGCAATGTGTTTGATTTATTTGTTTGCGGGCAGACACTGAGAAGGCTTGCTCAAAATAGGGAGGCAGCTAGGAAAAGCAGACTTAGGAAGAAGGTTTGTGTGATTATATGTATGTACATGATGAAATCCAAAGGATCATTATTTGATAAAGGATTGCCCATTTTCTATTACTTCTATATATACAGGCTTATATTCAACAATTAGAGACGAGTAGAATTAAGCTCACTCAGATTGAGCACGAGCTTCACAGGGCAAAAGCACAGGTAGCATGCAGCTACTTTTGCATGGGCTAGCTACAAAAGCATTTCCATGAAGTACTCTGTAACATGTAATTAATTAAGGTATGCAGGGTGTATTACTTGGTGGTGGAGGTCTTCTTAGGAACCAAGGTCATCCCACAGGTGTTAGTGGACTAATCTCAGGTACGGTGCATTAATGTAGTGCCATTAATGATCCTATCAATGAGGTTTAATTAATTCTTTTCTTATATATATGCATGCAGATGAAGCCATGTTTGATATGGAATACACAAGGTGGCTGGAAGAGCACCACCGGCTAATGTGTGAGCTCCGAGCGGCGGTGCAAGAGCAGTTGCCGGAGGACGAGCTTCGGATGTATGTGCAGAGCTGCATCTCGCATTACGATCAAATGATGCATCTCAAGAATACGGTGATCAAGTCAGACGTCTTCCATCTCATCTCCGGCATGTGGATGACTCCGGCCGAGCGCTGTTTCATGTGGATGGGAGGCTTCCGCCCCTCCGAACTAATCAAGGTCCTCTTCGTTATTTTCAATTCCATGATTGCAGGCGTACGTACGTGCATGCAAGTCCCACGGTCTTGGACTTAATTAAGCACATAATTATCTGTACTAATTAACTAGCTAGCTATCATCTATAAATACTTAGACTAGTAATTAGCCCATCGATCGACCACTCTGCCTGATTCAGCCAGCCTCACATAACATTAATCGTCGCCACTTAAATGTCTCTCTCTACATAAAAAATTTCCTGCAGTGGTTGTCGGAATAGATAGTGCCATAGTGGTCATTGTTTAACTAAGCTATCACCTAGTTAATTGTTTAGATTAATTAAGGACAATTTGTTTAATTAATCATCCATCTCTAGCTAGCATGCAATTGGCTGTTAGTTAGCCATTTTTTTAGGGCGAATTGAACTATTTCATTAATTGATCAAGTGTATTAGGTCATTAATTGAACTATTTTAGGGCATATGCTTTTGCAGTGGCAAGAACAACACATACATTAATATATTCTTTTGCAACTAGTCGGATATTTATGAAGTTTTAGACAGATAATTAAGTAGCTTTAGAGAAAGGTAAAGCTTCTTAATTAATCAGCAGTTCCTAGCTAGCTTGTTGGAGTAGAGCAGTTGGCTGTTTCAGGCAGGAACTTGATGGTTACAACTTATATTCAAATAATGTCTGCTTAGATTCTCTCGAGCCACATCGACCCATTGACGGAGCAGCAGATACTGGCAGTGTGTGGCATGCAACAGTCGATGCAGGAGGCAGAGGAAGCATTGAGTCAAGGCCTTGAAGCCCTTAATCAGTCTCTCTCGGAAACCATCAACTCTGACGCATTCAACTGCCCTTCCGACATGGCCAACTACATGGGCCACATGGCCATCGCCATGAACAAGCTCACCACTTTAGAGGGCTTCGTTCGACAAGTAAGTAAGCTTTTGTACATTAAGGCTCGATCGATCGTACTGAAACAAACTGTAATGAATGAATGCATGTTTAATTCGTGCAGGCCGACAACTTGAGACAACAGGCACTTCACCGGCTTCACCAGATCTTGACGACGAGGCAGATGGCACGATGCTTGTTAGCCATGGCTGAATACTTTCATCGCCTTCGCGCGCTCAGCTCACTTTGGCTGGCTCGACCGAGGACGATTAACTGATCGATCGACTGATAGAACTGATCTGATTGCATCGTCGATCGATCATGATTAGCATGCATCGTTCAGTTGATTGAAAGGTTTAACCGATCCGCTAGCTATTTGTTAAGGGCCACAGTTAGTTAATCTGTGGTGGCAAAGTGCAAGAGAAGAAGAGAGCGTACTCATTGTCCATCCATTTGAATCCTATTCAGAGAGATGTACAGGTGTATGATGATTGTGTGAATTTACACTGGAAAATGTTTCACATCTTCTCCTTAATTTACCTTTAATTTAGATCTGTCTAATACTTGTCAGATCAGTGTTTACGGGGGATTCTTGCAACATAATTAAAACTGCTATATAAAATCATAATAAATTTATCAGGTCAATGATTTTTCTTTGTAAATTCATTAATTATAGTAACTACTTGCATTATATAAACCCTAGTGCTGTAAGTAATTGGGTTAATTCGGATTGATGTGGTAGATCTACATGACGTGAACAAAAAAGAGAGAGACTCATACATTGACATGACATTGTTAGTTAATTGATTCATCCTATAATTTGATAAATTTGTTATAATTTGACATATTACATGATAAATTTATAAAAAAGAAATAATGATAAATTATATATATAACAGAATTAGTATGAAGGGTTATGTAAACAGTCCCAAAATCCAAACTTCTCTTGTCATTTTGATCATTGTGGATAGGATGGTCCCTTAGCATTTAGGGTTCTTTACTTAGGTTAGCAAGTTCAATACGTGTATTCTTGGCAAATAAAATATTTGATTGATTGTTGAATGTTGATCCATCATTGTATCTCAATTTTCTTTGGAAAGCTTTTCCTGACCTGCCCATGTTTTCTTGTTCTTCTCTATACACTACTAGAAAAAATGCATTTAACAACAGTGAATCACTGTTGTCGTATGCCAAATACCACTGTTGTTAAAGGCCATGTTGTTAAAGGGGGGGTCTACGACAACAGTGAATCACTGTTGATTCACTGTTGTCGTTTGGTCTACGACAATAGTTTTCCACTGTTGTCGTATATCACATTCGACAACATTTTGACAACAGTTTTTCACTGTTGTCTTTTATTATATTCGACAACAGTTGTATAACCGTTGTCGTATATCAATAACAACAGTTTATCACTGTTGTCATTTATGGTTTTCACTGTTGTCGTTTAAATGAGTTTTAACAACGGTGTTTAAATGTTGTCGTATGCCATATTCACCGTTGTCGTTTATCTACAACAACAGTTTAGCTTTAAAAAAACCTGTTGTGTGTTTGTACTGTTCCACAACAGTTTCATACCAATTTGACAACAAAGATATTTCCATTATATTTTCAATTAAAAGACAATAATTTAACCTCGAAACAAAAACTATATATATCAAATATCATCAACATATTTACAATAAAGATCCACCACAACCTTTCTACAGATGAAACCATAAAAGTATCTTCTGTCCAAAAACCTTTCTACAGACGAAACAACTAAAGTATCTTCTGACCCAAATTACAAGAGTTCAAATTATATATAATTCTGACCCAACTAAACTTACAATGAAGTTCAAATCACAAAAATTATAGCTTGGAAGGTCAGATTAATGGTCTTCGAACATGATCACGAACAAGTCCCTGCAGCTGGAAAAAAAAGAACAAACACTCTAATTAGTTATTCTATTAAATGCATATGTCCAATAAAAAAATGATCCATGAAGATATGTATCAACAAACAACAAAAATAATAAACTAACAAACAAACAAACAAAAAAGATATGCATGTATCAACACTTGCAATTATAAGGAAGAAACCACCGATTGTTTAATGATTGCTTTTCAATTTGGAAGAAACCACCGATTGTCCTAAAAAAAATCAAAATCATAATATCGTCTTATTGATTGCAAAATACTTATTGTTAGGACTACTAAAGCTCTCAATTCTTTACAACCTCAAGACTGGTTTCAGTTACGTAGGACTTCCTCTCATCCATGGTTGAACTAGACTATAAACATGCAAATGCATTGGTAGAAAAATAGAAAAACATGAATATTACTTATATCACCATGTGTTAGTATTTGAGTATTAAATAAAAATCCTCATATGCAACAATTATGAGAAAGGAAGAAAAAAGACCATTGGTAGAGGTAATATTTACATGAAAACTGCGAAGCTCTTCAGCTTCTTCAAGTGCGATTTGCTTTTCGTATTCTCTCCTGGACTGAAGTGCGAAAAAGAGATTAGTGGCAACCTTAAAGAAGAGAAGGATAGCATCATAAATAAATATAGAGTGGAACTGATTTGTCCTGTTGCATAAAATCAGGAAAGCAAACTTTCAATAGCTTCTACATTCTGAGAAATTAAGCAACTAAAGCTATTAACTATTTGATCCATAATAATCAACTAACATTTAGATATTAGGATACAAAACATGAGAGAGAGGACATGTAATGATCGATGAAGTAACAAAGGAATCATATTAACTCAATGTGAAAGGGGATAAATTTCATAATAAAATATTGTTAGTAAGAGTTCCATTCTGTAAAAGAGAAACACACCACCATACATAGAAGGGAACATTTTGGTCATGCTCACCGTGGCCAAATTATCTAAAAACTCTGTCTCATCCTCGTCAAGGGCTTTTGGTGGTCCTATACATACAAAGAACACAAATGCATTACACATGAAAAAAGTGAGGCCTTTCGAAACATCGTTTAAGGAAGAAAAACACTCAATATCGACCCACTTGGAATTGGATATGGCAAAGGTGCTAATTTGTCCACTGCTTCATCAATGGAAACTCAAATGCAATTCTTGGGAAATGGATCATTAAAAAGAAATATTATTTTAAAACTTATCATTTCCATAAAATTGCAGCTTTGATAAGTATTTGATACATAACTCACAAAATGGATTCCTATAAGTATTTGACAAATAATCAATCAACAGAAAAGAATATCATTCAGGAGTTAGCCATATGCAACATTTAAGTAAAAAAAACCTAACTTTCATTGTATCCTTGTCCTGCATGAGAATGAATCATGTCACCGTTATAAAGTAGCTACTTCATAAGTTGGAGGATGAAAATTTGTAATGAAAACAAACTCTCTTGAAAAGGAAAAGCCAACAATGTTTCATCTTATAATTGTACTAACTAGTTTCTTCAACATATCTAAACCTTAGATATCTCCATGCACAATGAACCTAATGGACTCATATTTAAGCTTGATTCGTATTGTTTGAAAAACTGAAAATAGTTGAACAGATATCTCATACAACATACATAACGTGCACAAGTTTACAGTAAAAGAGAAGTCTTTTTTCTTTTATGAAGGAAAGTTCATCCAGGTTTTATTTTGTAAAATTTCATGTCTTTATTTTGTGGACATCAAAAATGCACGAAGAAAGTTAAGTAGAACAATTACTAGATATAACTCCCAATATTTCTAGTAAAGTTCTTATTAACATTTAAGCAAAACTCGTTTTAACAAAAGAAAGCTATAATTTAATCCAACAGAAACTAACCCACTGTGATCCAATCACAACACTTAGCTAGAGCATAACTAAATCATCAATTTCATCCAGAATCTATTCTAAACTAACTTCCATTTTGCACCCCACAATTCAAACCAAAACAAGATTTCTGCAAGCTATGAACAACAGCTTAACCAACAATTTCTCCCATGGACATAGATATAAACCAAACACAGACCACACTCATGTCACCCATCCAAACCAATCATCAAGTCCGTCCAAAACTTCAGACCAAGGCAAAATGCACAGAAACCAGCACAACACCATCTCTACAACTGAAAAGCTATCAAGAAATAAAATCGGATTAAAGATCTGTTACAAATTTCTAATTCTAGCAACCCAAACACCCAACCAAGCATCCCAACAGATTTGAACATAAGAAATCCAACTCTAACGGAAAGCAATTCTTACCTCTGCTCGGCGCACATCAACAGCGAAGAAGGAAGAAGAGGAAAGGAAACACCCAAAACCACACAGAGTCCTTGCAATGCGCAACACCACCCCTTGTAAATTCGACGCCAGTGCTTGGGTGGCGCCGCTTGATCGAGTCAGATTTTAGGAAGAAGGCGGCGCCGACCTCGCTTGCGTGCAGAGGAGAAATCGCGAGGGAGGAGGCATGTGATTTGGGCTTCTCAGTAGAGGAGGGTGCGCTCGGCGGCTTCCTTCGCCGGATCGCCGACATCGCCGTGCGCGATAGGGGCTGATCGACTCCTGCGAAAAAAGAGAGCAAGGGAGAGAGAGAGAGAGATCGGCCGCAGAAGACTGAAGGGAATGGGGGAGGAGAGGGAGTCGGCGATGAGGGGCTGTGTCGGACCACCAAGGAGGAAGGGGACTTGCTAGAGGGGAGGTGGCTGGCTTGGCCGGCTGTCGCGCGAGGAAGGGTTGGCGTCGGCGCTTTAGGGCACGAGGAAGAAAAAGGCATAGGGAGGGAAGATAGTAAATAGAAGGGTTTATATAATATATATAATTAAACCGTTGATATCCACCGTTGATATCCACCGTTGATTTTGTTTATTGATTGAACAGCACAACAATACAACAACAACAGTTTAATAAAACTGTTGTATATTGTCATAATAAACAACAGTTTCTCACATCAGTTGTTATAAATCCAGCCTATAGACAACGGTTATTTTATAACTGTTGTCGTTGAGTATACATACGACAACACTCATGTTATTACTGTTGTCTTTTTACGTATAAGACGAACAACAACAACGGTTAATACTAAAACTGTTGTTAAATTGACATAAGACAACACTTTTTCAAAAAACCGTTGTCTATTATGTGTTGTTGAATGCAAAAATTCTAGTAGTGATATAATTAGTATCTTCATCATTTTTGTTTATATCGATCCAGAGCTGATAGAAATATATATGGTTTCTTTTCTAAATATTTGAGTTTCAATAGTATCAATATAGACACAACTTCCCTCAACCTCTCCCTTCGGCCGACATGATCTCTAGTTATCTCCATTGATCTAATTTTGTTCTGTTCTAGTTGGTAGTACGTTGCCCTTTTATTTCAGTTTGTCTGGATGTGTGCCCACCTAAATGAAAAAACAAAAAGCACTTTGAAAACGATAGGACGAGGATACGACGTGTTTAATAGTTCTTAGGCTAATACTTGGCACTTTCTGAAATCCCCATTTGTCCTTCTGGTGTAAGCCACAATATAGGTGAAATGGCCTGCTCAAAAGCTAATAAAATTGACAATGAGATGGAACCAGAGAATAGTCCAAGAGGACACTAACAAGAGCTGCTGAAAAGTAAACTTGTTTCTTCATAGGCATCCGATTTTTAAAAGGAACCTCGTTGGTACCTATATAGATTAGGATGAGAGGATGGGAGATTCCTTTGTAAAGTAGTCTGACACTAAACACCATGTTTCAGCTCATTAATTGGATAATATTCTCTGCAATTTTAGTTAGATCTGTCTGACTTGGTGGAAATTAATAACTATTTAGGTACGTTTGGAAGAAGAATACTAGTTAGATCTGTTCCATCATGTCTCATAAAAGTAGAGGGTCCCTATTTTGGGAGGTTATGGACTTTAATGACAACTTATATTGGATAATAGCAACACTGCAACATATGTTGGGTAATAGCTATTATTGCTTGGTTTGCTAACAAAAGAAAACTTCCCGGTCAAACTTTTGATGGTTTCTATATAAATATATCATGGAGAGTAATGCAATAATTGAAAGGTGCTAAGAATATGATTTAATTATTGAAAATGTTGTCGAATGAGCCGAGCTTGAGTTTCTGATAGAGCACAACTAAAGATACTATTGTCTTATAATTCTATTAAAATATTAATTTAACTCTTTTTCAGCTCCTTGTGCCCTTTGCTTATCATTATGCCTTTATTATCTAAACGAGCACATTAACTTGCTCTTTCCCCAAATCTGTTTATTTTTTCTCAACAGATGGATCTATCTTTCCACACAGCAAAAGTGATCTCTAAGCAATGTGAGGGAGGGACCAAGGAGGCACTTTGTTGGGAGCTATTGTATTCATTTCTCCTTGGATCTTCACCTTCTTCTTCTACCTTTTTGGCCATTTGCTTTTGGGCTGTGTTCTTCTAGTGGATCTAATAATAATTCTGCGTGGACAGTGCTCCAACCATGCACAGCAGAGACACTGGGTAAAAGTCACCTTGACAACTGTGCAAAAATTAACATAGTCCTCGCTCTACAGTGCCATTAAAATCTCTGTAATTTAATCAAAATAACATGGCAGGCACTTGTATAATAACAGAAAATGCCAAAATCTAATTCTGTGGAGACTACTAAACCAGTGAATTGGTTTCCTACCATGAGATGGATGGTTAAGACTTTTACAGTGTCTTCCCTTAGCTCAAGGCTTGTGCATTGAGCAATTATGACTGCAAGCGTGGTTGACACTTGTGCATTGAGCAATTATGACAATGAGCCAAAGTTGAGACAACTGGTACAGATGTTGGCATGCATAGAAATTAGGCTCACTTTTTCGTTTAATTTTTATTATCTAGACTTAACGAGGTTTCAATATGTGAGCTTAGGCTAGTGTAAGCTGGACTTTTTGACTAACTCACATGGTGGCTTTCATAGGGTTTTTTGCATCTTCTTAGAAAGATTATTGTGCATTCTCTCCTTTTAAGTACATTATTTTTGTGATGATAATGGTGCTATATTATTTCACAGACCTCAAAGAAGACACCTAAATTTTCCTCTTTTTTTTTCTTTAATTCCCATCATTTCTTTATAATGATTATTTTGCTAGTTTTCTTTTATTATTTTACTTCTGCTGGTCTTGGCGTCTTGGCTTTTCTAGTGTGACTTGTCTGTTAATGTCCTTGGTCTCAACATTTCTATAATTCTATTGCGTCTGGTTGACTGTTTCTGCTACAGGTTGCTCTGTTTACTAATAAGCTAGATGGAATGGAGTCCTGGAAAAAGAAACAGTTAATGGGAGAAAATTTCCCAATCTCAAATTGGCCTTTGCATGCACACCACATTTGATAAATTCTTTGCATTCACTCCCTGATGGATTGAGTATAAAAGAGTGAAAACTCAGTATACATTGTAAAGATTTGAGTATAAATTGTATGAGATTGAGTACTAATTTAAGAAATTTGAGTACAAAGTTTCGATGACCCCTTATGTGAAAATCTTGATATGGTGAGTATAAAAGAGTGAAAACTCAGTATACATTATAAAGATTTGAGTATAAATTGTTTGAGATTGAGTACTAATTTAAGAAATTTTAGTATAAAATTTCGGTGACACCTCATGTGAAAATCTTGATGTGGTAGATGCAATCTCACATACTCAAATTTCTAAAATTTATACTCAAATTTTTTCAAATAAGACTAAATCTAAATCAATTTATACTTAAATTTTGATTATGTATACTGAAATTTTTACTATATACTGAAACAATGTATACTCAAATTTCTTAAATTAGTACTAAATCTCAAACAATTTATACTCAAATCTTTACGATTTATACTGAATTTTTACTCTTTTATACTGATAAAAAAAATAATACACAAAACTGTCTTGTCAATCCCATCAGGGAGTGCATGCAAAGAAATTTTCGGTTGGGGAGTGCATGCAAAGCTAAGTTTGATGTTGAGGAATTTTCTCAAATTTTCCCAAAAAGAAATGGCAAAAAGGAACAAAGATTAGTCAGTAATCAGCATTGGGAGTTGAAATTCCACTAATGCTCAGCCGGTCAATGTTGAGATGGCACATTCCTTTCTAGGGCCCTGTCTTAGCTGGTTGATAATGATATATTCAGCCACTGCAACAAAGATATCAAGCTGTATTGTCACACAAATCCAAGAAAGTTTAAAGAAGAATGGTTCATCTGATAATAGCTTTGTCCTTTACAAACACATACTAACTAAAGCTCCAGATATCACAAATTTAAGAAACATTATGGAAAGAATGTACATTATAACTAATGTTAGTATTAGATGGAAAGAATGTACAAATTTAAGAAACATTATGGAAAGAATGTACTTGATGCCACCACCAACCAATATTGGAGCAACTAATGAATGGCATACATTGTTCAATTAATCTGAATTAGGCTCTTCGCATGCTGCTTCTGTTTGAATAAGTTCAAGGTTGGTTTATTACTGATGTTTATCATGAAAGATTTTTGGTTCTCAGACAAGATTGATAGGTCAAAGAAGCGAGCAAAAAAAAGTTAATAAGAGCAATATTGCAATGAAGATAAAACTGTAAAAGTTGAACTGGTTATTGGAAGTGGGCATGCATGCCATCTTCCACCTTCAGTGCTCATTCAGTTTTCTGAGCATTAAAAAAAGGCAGAAGAGATTATTTTACCTCATGATACTCTTCTCAGCTTCTTCCTCCTCCCTCTTGGATTTTTTATATCCCTTTAACCAAAGCTTGGATTTGCTTTGCTTCCCCATCTCTCTCTCTCTCTCTCTCTTTTGGCATGATCACTTCGCTGCTTCCTCCACACAGCCCATCCACTAAGCTCAATCCCACCATGTCCTGAAAGATCCTTAGCGCCATGGACCTGCCGAGTGGTGATGCTGGCTGCTCCGCCCAGGTCCATGGTATCCGCAGGCAGGACATCCAGGCAGCGATGCTTAAAGCGGCAGAGCTGAGGGCTCTCCACGCAGCGCTGCTCCAAGGGGGCTCCGGCGGTAGCCCCACAGTAGCGATGCTGGCTGCTGGAGGTTCCCATTCAGTCCCCCATGCCGCCACCCAACCGTCAGTACAGGAAGATTACCCTGTCTTCACGCCGGTGAGTTCTGCTGCTGCCTGTTTCCATTTAAAAAATTTGTCGTGTCCATCGCACTGCAAGGACCAAGATGGATTTTTGATCGGTGTTTTCAGATGGAATTTTTGCTAGGCTCATGTATGTTGCTTTGTATATTGCTGCTCAGTTCCTTGTTCTCAATAACTTGGCACATTGATTATTTCGTTCTTTCTTTCTTGATGGATTTTTTAAGCTACACTAATGGGATTCTTCTCGACCAAGTTCTTGATCCCGGAGCCCTTTTGCTTTGGCTAGCATATAAGCTACACTAGGGTTCCATTGCATTCTAGGGTTTCTGTATCCTAGTCAGTCTTGTTCTGATACATGAAGATGCCAGTCTCTTTAATGGTGGTCTAATGTGCATGTGAAGCATCTTATTATATGTGATCATCACTTAGCAAAAACACATTCAATTAGTTTCTCATGTGATTGATGTCATTTATAGCAAAGAATCAAGAAATAAAGTTAACTGTTAGGAAGACAAATGAAGAACCTTAGTCAATAGGCAGTCCATTAACTGGTATTATGTTGTTTTCCTTTTTGTCTAGCTTGGATGTTTAATCTTTGATGCCTTGATATGATGCTAATTATTTCATTTCATATTAACCGAAGAAGAAAAACTCGCATGATTATTATGCCATTATTTCATTTCTGTTAATAATACCAACTATTTGTTCTTCTGTTATCCTGTTTGTTGGAGCCTTGTTCACTGGTATTGCTTCTTTCATAAGTTCTGAAAACAAAGATCAAGATTTGTCTCTGCATTTTTATAGGATTAAATGCAAAATTCCAGAGTCCATGATGTTAATCTTAAACTTGCTTCTTATATCGAATTTGTTCAGTTGATAACATGTCCAAGGAGAAATGTGTAATGTCGATCATCAATGTCTATTCTGAACAATTATGTGTTCCTTGACCATAGTTAATATGGAGGCATAAGAAAGATTATGAAAGTAACATAGAGAAGCTTGCTTCTTGCCAATTGTTCTGTGTATTTATTGGAAATACATGGTCACTGTTTTGTTTGAAGCTTTTTTTATTTCAATACATCTATATGCTGCACAGGTTATCAGGTATGTTTAGTGATATCCTCTGTAACGACCCGGCCCTCGACCCCTTTGGCGGCCAAATCAACATTTGGCAGCCCAACAACCTGATAGCTCAGGATTCATAAACTCTAGTACTTGTAAATAAAAAGGCGTCTTTTTATTGTAACGACAGCCTCTCAGCCCCTTTGGCGGCCAAATCTCATTTTTTTGGCGGCCCAACAACCTGGCCCTCGGTTGTGCCGTTATTCACTAGGACTTTCCACCCCTGGCCAGTGGATTTTTGCCTTCCTCAGGATTCGAACTCTAGACCTCCAGGCTAAGTACTAGAGTTTATGAATCCTGATAGCCAGGCGCTCATAAACTCTATTACTTAGCCTGGAGGTCTAGATTTCGAATCCTGGGGAAGACAAAAATCCACTGGCCAGGGGTGGAAAGTCCTAGTGAATGGTCGACGACCTAAGGGGTCGTCAAAGTTGAGCCGCCAAATGTTGATTTGGCCGCCAGGTTGTTGGGTCGCCAAATATTGATTTGGCCGCCAAAGGGGCCGAGGGGCCGGGTCGTCACATCCTCTATTAGATATATTCTGTGCAACTTCGCAAAAGATATTCCATATCCTGTATCTCATTTGTTGTCTTGACTCTTAAGAAAGATGAAAGTAATTTCATTTCTTTATATTTGATATGTTGTTAATTCCTAGTATTTCATATCCATGTATGATAATTTTTGGTGGCTTTCTGATCCATTCCAAAATTCTGGTATTAGTTTCATGGCTACATAAATATGTTATCTTTCTGATTGCTATGCACAAAATACACCATTCTCAAGCATGCTCTAGGAGCACTTTGGAAGTCTGTTTTGCTTCAGTTTGCTCTATAATTCAGATTGTAAAATCATACTTCTTGTATTTTGTTGTTTTGAAGAGTTATGAAGAGGATCCCCTTCCTGGATACGACTGTCTTCGTCCAGAGAATAGAAGTTTATCACAAACATGGAATGCCATTAGTATGGAAGGAGAAAGAAAAATTAGTGAAGCAGTTGCTTCTGATACTAAAAGCCTGAATAATGAACCACATGTTTCCTCTATAGTTGAGCTAATATCAAAGAGAACTTCAAGCATCAACCGCATGCTGCAAGTTCAAATTCCAGAAGCCAATAATTTAAAGTCCTTGAGTGGAAGAACAAGTTCAGGTGAATGTAGTACCACCGCAGTGCTGGACACATGCAAGCAGGAAACTGTTTCATTGGAGATGGATGCAGATCGAAAAAAGCTCAAAAACACAACAGGTATGATTGCGTCATGGAAACCAGAACAATCTGAGAAAATGCACCCAAAACACAGAGGTCTGGTTCTTTCCTGGTTATTCCCGAAGTCAAGGAAAACAAACAAACCAGAGAATATGTCCCAACTTCCTAAAATCATTGAAATGTCACCCAAAACTGTGAAATCGGAGGATATGTCCCAACTGCTGAAAGAATGGGGAGTTCTTTCTCTAGAATCACTCAAGAAGGAGCTCATGGAGGCCAATGAAAATAAGGATGCTGCACTGGCAGAAGTTTCGGCAATGCGATTCTCATTGGGTGAACTGCAGCAGAAGCTGGTCAGTTTAGAAGCATACTGCAAAGAGCTGAAGAAGGCCTTAAAGCAGGCTTCACACGCCAAGAGCACCCTGGTTCAGGACAAACCCAACTTGTCAAAGAGAATGAAATCCATTAGTGGCAAAAGAGAGAATATGATGCCCGTGAGTGAAGAGGTAATGGTGGAGGGCTTCTTGCAGATCGTATCAGAAGCAAGGCTTTCTGTCAAGCAATTTTGCAAGATGCTCATCCAACAGATCAAAGAAACTGATGATGATTTGTCAGACAAAATAAATTTGCTTCTGCAACCACATCATTTGATGTTAAATAGCAAGTACTTAAAAGGAGTAACTTACCACTTGGAAGCGCTTGTAAATCAATGTCTATATCAGGATTTTGAGAACTGCGTGTTCCGTAAGAATGGATCGCCAAAGTTTCTTGATCCTCAACGAGAGTGTCAAGAGAACTTCTCATCTTTTGTCGCCCTTCGGAATTTGAGCTGGAATGAGGTCGTGCAAAAGGGGGCCAAGGTTTATAGTGAAGACTTCAGCAAGTTTTGTGATCAAAAGATGGGCTGCATTATTACCATGCTGAATTGGTCAAGGCCATGGCCTGAAGATCTTCTCCAGTGCTTCTTCATTGCTGCCAAATGCATTTGGTTGCTGCATTTGCTTGCCTTTTCCTTCAGCCCACCTCTGACTATCTTGCGGGTTGAGGAAGATCGCAAATTTGATCCTGTTTACATGGAGGACATTCCCTTAGAGAGGCACAGAGCACAGGGCCCTGCTCAGGTAAAGATGATGGCAATGCCAGGATTTTATGTTCAGGATAGGGTGCTAAGGTGCAGGGTTCTTTGCAGGCATGGCTCTTTACCATAATTATTCATTATGCAGATCTGTTACTTATAGCAGCAATCTAGGGTGATCAATATTGATGTTCCATTATCATATTTCAAACCTCTTCTATTTTGTTCAAGTATAGGCTCAAGGAAAAAGTAGCAATTTGTATCCAACTGTGAATTGGATCTCCTAATCAAAGTTGATTTCAGATTGCCTTACAGCACAAATGACTATAGGAAATAGAATCAACAGAGAAGTTTGTAGCCATTGTAACAAAATAGCAGCCTCTTACATACGTCGTGGATGATGAGTTGGTGTTTAAAACTCAAAGACCTTAATTTTCGATTGTTGGAGATGGCTCATATGGAGTCGTTTGTCGCGGCACGATCTCAAATCAAGTGATATCAAAATTAATCTCCTTCACCGGAGATCCTCAGTCTGAGATGAACAGAGCCA
Organism: Boesenbergia rotunda; assembly: GCA_024364735.1. Lineage (NCBI taxonomy): Eukaryota > Viridiplantae > Streptophyta > Magnoliopsida > Zingiberales > Zingiberaceae > Boesenbergia > Boesenbergia rotunda. The sequence continues at coordinate 390,295 of JAGFNQ010006758.1, read as the reverse complement.
AGCATCTGCGGCCGCCAAGGTGTCCTCGAGGGAGTTTTAGCAAGATCCAATGCCATTGGAAGACAAGGATGGAGAGGAGGCAACTTCTGCTGGATAATGGCAGGGACTCCATATTCTTTTCCCAGTTGTATGGAACGTATCCATCATGAATCTTTCATTTCAACACGGCATTATTTGAGCTGACTTTAATAGATGAGCTGGTTGACCCGAAAAAAGTCAACCCGACACGTATGTTGACATTGTATGGGTCTAAGTCGTCAACGGTGGAACTAGATGGTTTTAAAATAGGACAGGATTGTTGTTTCGCCAGTGGAAATGGGCATCCACAGTAAATTCAATCCGATTCGATCATATGTACGCTTTTTATAAATTGAATATTCTATAAAATTATATGTATGACCGCCAGAGCTAATTTCATAAACTATTAAAGAACATTAAAATGCTCTTATAATTTCATAAACTTTTATTTATCCTATTAGCATCCTTGAGTAATTAACTAAAACGATGATGTGACAAAGATCTTTGTTCCGGATGAGGAAGCGCGAGCGAATGATCTATTGGTGAATATGGATTGACTTTTGGCTTCGACCTCGACGCTTGAAAAGATGGCAAAAGTTTTGGAAAGAAAGTGTTAGAATGACATTGGAAATTATCTAGATGATTGTCAGTCCAATGTTAAAGTCAGAAAATCCAGAATAGACTTAGGATAACAATTGAAAAAGAAAGAAAGAGAGAGAGAGTTCTTACGTTTTTTTCGAATCTGTCTTCTATTGTCGTTGTTTCCTCTCTTTATTCTCTTTCTTTTGATTGTTTCTCTTTCGAGACATTAATGACTAATACATTATTAAAGTCTCCATTATGATAATTATTAAAGGTAATTATTAACATATGTTTTAATCATTCGATTAAAATCTCCTTTACTACTGTAGCACTTCCCATGCACATTGATTGCCTTTAATGATGTGTGAAATTTGATTTTACCTAGGACAAGAATTACTGACTTGGGGGTTGATACCCGGTCGGGAGGGACCACCCGCTCGGGAAGGTTCTCTGCTCGGGAAGGCTCTCTAAGGGAAATCTTTAGGAGCCTCATAGTTGTGATCAACTGGTCATGCTTAAAGGAGCCCTACTCAGGAAAGCACTTTCCCGAGCGAGGAGTCCTATAAGCCACGCAAACTATACCTTTTATTAAATATAGAAATTATGAGGATTTAAATGCATAAAAATCTGAAATTAAGGGTTTAGTTGGGATAAGCCAGAATTGGAGGGTCTTTTTGCAAAATTACTTATAAATTTATAAAACTTATTTTCTTTTTCTACTTTTCCTCTTCCTCTCTTCACAGATCGCCCAACCCTCGCCTGACTCCCCTCTTCACGAAATCGCAATTGGCGATTCCTCCTCGCTGCGAGCAAGTCGATGGCCAACCTTTCCCTCTACTTTGAGTGATCGGCGTCGCAAAGTCTAAGCCGGCAATCTTCCTTTTCCTCTCATCCGCCGGAAGTCTTCTCCTTCCTCGCGAACGACCACAAATTAGGACATTGACATGTCCGCCGGAAGTCTTCTCCTTCCTCGCGAACGACCACAAATTAGGACATTGACATGGTTATTTTTTGCTGTGGGTATATTTTTGAATGGGGGATTGTCATCGCTTACGAGCTACTACATGTGAGTATCTTCTAACTTATTTCTGTAGATATTATCAGGTTTATGTGCATAGCTTCTTTTATGGATAGTAGTAGTATTTATCTTTATCTATCATTTGTTTATCCCACTTGATACTTACTGTTTAACCCTTGACATACTCAAAATTTATTTCAATACAACCTCCATGCTTGATACTCTGATTCTATAAATTACACGTGTGTGCATGTGTGTAGGGGAATTTATGTCATATGATACTTGACATTTATTGATACCTAACATTATTCCATACCTAGTAGCTTATTGTAAGTCATAAATTATGTTTTCATATCTATGCATGTCATAATGAAGTTTGCTTAATGGGTATTGCATGTGTTAGAGTCATGCACCATCTTTATATTATTGCATAACTAGTGATCCTTAGCTCCCTTGTGGTTGAGACAAATCGTCAGTCATATCAGGATCTGCACACATTACCACTCATGGGTTAGTGGTACTATCAGGAGAGTGTGTGCAGTTGCCCTGTTAAGACTACGCTCAGCCACTTATAGGTAATGGTTCCCGCAGCGTGATAGCAGACAAGGATCCTTCATCTTTCCCGGGATATGAGGAGTGAGAGCAATGCTCTCCATATGACTTGGCGTTGGTCCTCCACCAATACCTTATCCGCTCGGTCACTCAGGAACAATGATGGTAGAGTGTGTACAGTAGTCATAGCCCTAACCACTCGACCTCACCCATGACCGATGACGGTGGCTGACTGGCATCAGGAGTAATTATGTAATTGCATCATGTGCATGACTATATGAATTGTATTTATTTGTATTTGTTACATTTGTTTGAGCTATGATTGCTGCATTTGGATGACATATACACACAGGAGGTATTTTGTTTACATATGGATCGGTGACCATTCAGGTTCGGGGATTTGTGACTTTCATACCTAGGCAATCTTTGACATTAGTATGTACATACATATAGTATTCCGGTTATATATTCTAATTTTTCCTATAACACTGTATGTGTGTACCTTCTATACTGCTTTTGTATAACCTTTTTATAGTGCGTTTGGTTGGGGGTTATCTTTGATAACCTTGGTTATCCATTCAAGGTTATCAATGAAAATTTTTGTTTGGTTTAGATAATCAGTGATTCCCAAGTAATGATTCATGTCCGACACGTCAACAAAAGGGTCATGCAATCCAGAATCGAAAAATCTTAGAAAAGTTGGGGTTTTCTTGATTCCGAAGTTATAAAACTTATTTTTTCAAAATTATCCTCTAATATTTATATTTAAGACAAAAATAACTATCATAGTTTATTAAATTTCAGAGGCATTATTTGCGGCCGGTGACGGCGGCCGGCAACTGGCGGCGACGGTCGGCAACCGCCATCGATCGGCCCCCATCGATCAGCGCTAACGGTCGGCGACCGCCGGCGGTCAACGCCGACAGCCGGCTACCGGCGTTGAACATCGGCTGCCTACGCGGACACCGACGATCGACGTCAACATCGACGTCGACGTTGGTGTCGTCGGCGAATATTTTTTTAATTTAATATTTTAATTAAAATTTTAATAAATTAAATATAGAAAAATTAAATTAATTTAATTTAAAATTAAAAAATTATCTAAACAAATTCTAAAACAATTTAAATTAATCAAATTTTATTTATTATTATATATTTTTTGATATTTTAATTTTTAAATTTTAAAATAAATATAATTGTTGATTCGATATAATTTTCTATATTTACCGAAGTACGAACATACATATAATATCATCCTACTTTTCTTATTTTAAATTTAGATAAGTATATAATCTCATCATATTTAAATTTAAATAAAGGGTAGTACAGTAAAATATTATATTATGTTATAGACTATTACCTCCAAACAAATATTATTTTATTTGATTACTTAAATTGAACCAAACAACTTCAGTTTATATTTCATTCCCCATAACTTTGGTTATGTGATTACTTGGTAATCACATAACTAAGGTTATATATGATAACTTGAACCAAACTCACCCTGGACTCTCAATTATTTGCTTGTTTTTTGTTCTTTTTCAGGATGACGTCGCCAGGAGAGCCCAACAATCAGTCCCTTTATTCATAGTGATTTTGTTTCGCTATGCATTTTCTTTTGGTTACAATCAGAATGTACTTTCATTTTATATATGCTTTGTGGATTTGTCGTGCATGTCATAGATTTATATATTTGTGTTGTCGTGATAGAACACTTTTGTTAATGGTGATGGATATTTATTTTCCTTTATTTATGCATTATTTATATATTATTGGATGAGATATGTGTGGAGGCTATGAAAGTTATATTATTTATGTACAAAGATGTATATTATCTATTATAGAAAGGAGGTGTTATTTAATTTTCATCAAGCACGCGACTTCTCTGGACATATCACCTTTGATCTAATAACCCTTTTTCGAGATCGTATGACCTCACTTCAACTTACCTCATCAATCTTTTAGTAGAGTTAGAAATAATTTATTATATTTTGACAAATTTAAAAATTTCAGGATATTTTTTAAAAATAAGAAATTTTGAGAAGTATTTCTTTTTTAACATAATTATATGTAGGCTTCTATTTAAGTTGCTCCTGTACCTAACAGGATGGTGGACACATGATTTTTAAACCTAATGATTAGGAGATCGATTTCCAAAAATGATGAGCTACATTTTCAATTCCGCACTACACTTTTTTATTTTATAAGTCAACCTCATTTGACCGGTCGAACCCTTGGTGGGAGCTGATGGGTAAACATCCCTTAATTTGTCAACCTCACAATCAATCATTTAATTAAAAAATAATTAATCAGAAAATTGTCGGAATTTGAAATTAATGATTTCATCCCCCATCAATATAAATCAGAAAAATATACATAAAAAATTCATCCTGTAACCAACATTTCCAAATCCATTATTTATTAAGAAAAAAAATAAAAAACATGTTACAATTAAGTCTCAATTTTTATATTCATGATTATCATCGAATGACTTAACCATAGCAACCAATCTATTTGATTGAATTCGGGTTACATTTCGACATCTTCGGAGTAAATTGGTTTACTAGAACAGCTTCCCAGCTCTTTCTCAAATCCTGGCAATTTTGGCTACTCGGACGACGGGATTTGCCCGGCGGATCGCGTCCCTGGCGGCAACCTTGTAGTCGAAGCAGCAGTCGTGGCGGTCGGAGTACCGGTGCTCGCCGCAGAACAGCTCCCCGCACCGGCACCGGAACCCCGTCAGTCCCACCCGCCTCCGGCACACCAAGCACTGGTTCACCTCCTTTGCCACCGCCAGCGCCATGGTGTTCTTCTCCTCCGGTCCAGGAGTCAGGGACCGCCGTATCGGAGGGCCGAATCTGGGTGAGCAGGAACGAGGCCGGGTGGAGGCGGAAGCGAGGAAGCAGGAGCGGCACATGTCCCCGGTGGTGGGACTGCCGGGGAACCCGCAGTGGTTGACGCAGAGGGCGCTTGCGCCGGGCTTGTGGGCGGCGTGGAACTCCGCTTCCTCCTCCACCTGCTGAGCCACCGACCCTCTGCTCTTCTTCTCTGCCATCGCGATTGGAATTTGGGGGGCGACAAAATTGAGGAGAAGAATTGGGCCGGCCTGTATATCTACAGAGGTCATGACGAAGACCCATCAGCGAACGCGTAGCGGACTTCGGTTTCCTTATGCTGGAAATACCCCCTACCCAAAGGCCTTAATTACCTAAAATAGTTAAACAATGTAAAGAGTAAGGAAGGGCATTTTCGAGAATCAATAATATTTGACCAAGGTCCTTTAGCTGGCAGCTGGGTCAAACCACGTGGGATTCAATGCATCGGACATAATATTCTATTTCAAAATTCAAAAAATCGAAAATCAAATAAATAATTTTTTTAGAACGAACCAATTAAATTTTTTATAAAAAATAACTGACCGAATTAATATTTTATCAATTAATTTAACTCTCGATTAAATCAACTCAATTAATCAAAACTTTATTTATTTAATTATATTTTAAATTAAATATAATTAAATTAATATTTTTATTGAATTTATTCTATTTCAATCCAAACTCTTCTCGTTAAACCCGCTGATCGAATTTGTGCGATTTCCAGTCAAACTAACAATACACACGACGATTTGAGCGACAGAAGAAAAAAAAAAACGCCGTTAATCCTTTTACTCAAGGCAGCTCGCCGTCGTCGGTGAGCATCGGAGGTTGGGTGATCGGCTCGAGTGACTGCAACGACCGGACAACCTCGACGATGGTCGGTCGCTTCTCCGGCAAAACGGAGGTGCATCGAAGAGCAAGACCCAACACCTCCAGCATGTCATGCTGCTCTGCGCTCGAGATCTTGGGATCTAGAACTTGCAGAGCTCCGTTCGTCATGTTTACCTTTCTTCTCACTAGCTTGACGACGTCGACGGACTCCCGGGACTCCGGTTGCTCCGCCGGCCTTCCGGTGATGAGCTCCAGCAAGACGACTCCGAAGCTGTACACATCCATTTGTTCTGTTGGCTTCTTGATGTATCCATATTCTGCAAACGAGCAACCAAAATCCAAGTTGTAAAACGATGAGAAATTGTTCTACCGTTTCAGTCAAGAACACAGTGACTTGGTGTTTTGCAGGATTATATGGTTTACCTGGAGGCAAATAGCAATAGCTTCCCAGCTCAGAAGCTACTGATGATTCATATGCTGCCTCCCCAATTACACGAGCAAGACCAAAGTCAGTTATCTTTGGTTCGAAATCATCACCAATAAGAATGTTGTTAGATTTCATATCAATATGAAGTATCTGCGAGCCATAATCCTTGTGAAGGTACAGTAAGCCTTGTGCAGATCCAACAGCAACTTTGAGGCGAAAACGCCAATCCATGGAGAAGCCTGGTTTACGGAGAGCGTCTCCCAAGCTACCTTTCGATAGATATTCAGAAATGAGAAGGATGGTGCTCCTTGAGTAACAAAAGCCTAACAATTTGGTGACATTTCGATGTCTGGCCTTCGCCAAATTTTTAATCTCAACCTTCACGGTTCTGAAAGACAAATTGCTGGAGTTGAGTAACCTCTTGACGGCTACGTGTGTTCCATCAGGTGTCTGGATAGCATACACCTTACCAAATGCTCCTTCACCAATAGAATTTCTCTCAACTAAAGCCATCAGCAATTCATCTTCTGTAATCTTGAGAGGATAGAAGAAGACTGATTTCCATTTACCTGAACCAGATCGACTTTGAGATAACCTGTAAACAATAAGTAGCCCTGAAGCTATTAAGAAGAGACTGACTGCGATAGATATCACAATTACTGTCAAAGTAAATCCAGTGTTCTTGGGGTGATGTCCTCCTGGTTGTACGCTGCACGGCTTCACCAATCCAGGTCCACACAAGTCAGGATTTCCCTGTAGAAAGGAAGCTGGAAGACCAGAAACAAGAGGAGCTGGAACACTTCCTGAAAGTTGGTTGAAAGAAACGTTGAATAGTGCAAGCTTCAAATTTTGAAGCTCGGGTGGGATTTCACCAGTAATCCTGTTGTTGGAAATGTCAAGATATGTCAATACTGGCAGGTGGCCAAGAGAAGGTGGTATGCCTCCAGTCAAACTATTGTCTGCCAGGGATAAAGAAACTAACTTTCTGCAGTTTCTGGGCTCTGGAATTCGTCCCGTCAGAGAATTGTGGGACAGATTCATGATGCTCAAGACAGGAGAATCAAAGATATTATCAGGGAGATTACCAGAGAAGCAATTAAATGATGCTGAGAATTTGTACATGGTGTGGATTAATCCAAGACCTCTTGAAATCCCACCTGTGAAGTTGTTGTTATCAATCTGAACTTGCTCCAGTTGCGACGGAACACCAACCACATCAGGCATCTGACCAATGAACAGGTTGTTCTCGGCTCTAAGTAGCTTTAACTGGGGCAGTGACCATAAACCAGATGGAAGCTCCTCAGAAAATTTATTATCCTGCATTTGAAGCCTCTCGAGACTGAAGCATTTCTCAATGATTTTAGGAATTGGACCCGTGAAAGAGTTCTCTTGAAGATTTAATTCTACAAGAACTTTTCCATGGCAGACATCAGTCGGAAAGGGCCCAGAGAGCATGTTCTGTGAGAAGTCTACAGAAGCTAACTTAAGAAGGCCTAAGCCAAACCCCAAGGGGACGATCCCTGTCAAATTATTCTGGGAAAGATCTAAAACCTCAAGTTCATGGAGATCAAGCAAGGACTTGGGAATCCTACCGAAAAGACCAGATCTTTGCATCAACAGCCATCTCAATTTAGTAAGTCTCCCAATTTCTTGAGGCAGTTGAGATACTAAAGATGGATTGTGAGACAAATCAAGGAGGACTAGCTCACTCAAGTTCGTCAAAACAGGGGGATGAATGGTACCTGAGAATAAGTTGTTTCCTAAGTTGAGGACTTGGAGCCTCACTAAGGATCCCAAGCTGAGTGGTATCTGCCCTTCAATGCGGTTCCTGCTGAAATCAAGAGTAACCAAACTTGACAGTAGACCTATTTGTTCAGGAAGTGTTCCCCAGAGAAGATTGCTGCTTAGGTTGAGGGTGACAAGCCTAGAGCACTCAGAGAGTTGGAGAGCAATGGCCTGATTGAAGTTGTTGCTGGCCAGGTTAAGGGCTGAAAGCTGAGGGAGTTGGCATATGGAAGGAGAGATGTAGCCAGAGAGGTTGAGGTTGTGAAGATCTATGGACGTAACAAGAAACGTAGTCTTGGAGCAAGTGATACCAGTCCAGTTACAGTGATGTGCGGAGTTCGGGGACCAGTCGGACAGAACCAAGGTAGGGTCCTCCATGGATGATTTGAAGCTGAGAAGCAGGTCTGATTCAGAGGAAGAGCAGAGGATGATACCGAAGGAGAGTAACAGAGACAGGAAGAGAGGGAGGTGAGCTGAGGAGGATGCCATGGTGAGTGTTGGAGGTTAGCCGCTGAGGTGTTCCTTGCTCCCTCTCTTCCCTAGTTAAGGTTTTGAGAGTAGGGAACGGCAGTCTCATTATTATAGTTAAAGTAGGGACCTGTTTTCAATAGCGTCTTGACAGCTACGGCTCTGCTAATTCTGCTATGCTCTGGATGGTGTTCCTGCGCCACTGTTAGATTCAGCCCCTTTGCATTGAAGACTTACGCAGATCATGCACATAGAACAAGTACTCCATGTTCAATGGAATACGTAGCCACAGTAAATACTCATAATTGATTCTGTAATCAAATTATCCTCCCAATTTATCATCTGCTTTATAACCTGCCACTTACCACTGTTTCTATTTTCTCGATTAACTTGTCCCCGAGATTATGATACAGCGATAGGGTCGTTAGTAATTAACTCGGACATCCACGGTTCGATCTTTAGCTACGACGTATTTTGTAAGAATTTTTCCTTTAAATGTGGCGTGAATCCTAGGACGTTGGGCTTCTAGACTACCCACATCCTAGGACGTTGGGCTTCTAGACTACCCACCGCGAACGCTTTCCGATTTACCCTGGTGACCGATGAAAAATTTCCGTGGGGCCGGACCGATCACCCCAGATTCAATTTGTCTGCTGCCTGGTTCATTATTTTTTTTTTATATTTTCTCGATTAACTTGGTTGGTTTCATTCAGCTGCAGCGGCAAGTATACTGCAACAGCCGAACTATAAATTACAGATAGATATAAGTAGATAACAGGCTTATTTAGACAAAGAATTGATCGGCCTGCTACGGTAGTTGGCTGCTCAGCATCTGTTGGCCGTACAGTTCGTAGATGGACCAATTAAGATCTCACCCGGTCCTGACCAGAAAGCTCCCCCACTATCCGGCAGTGACGAGCAGGTCGTAATCGTCCCAAATCCTCCCGCCTCACCTGACCCCTGCCCTGATCCCAATCTCGGCGATCCGATCAACGCGTGGCACCATGCCCCATGGCATACACGAATGGATATCCAGTAGTGGCAACCAGACATAATCTAATAACCCCGACTCAGGGTTTCCCTGCGCTCAACTCTCCCAGTCGGACGTGTGTTACCACGCTCACTGGCCATTAGACCAGTCCTGACACTCGACCGTCGTCGGCGCTCGGGTACGGCTATCTCACCCACGCCCTATATCATTATATCCAGTACGACCTTGCTATCGGATGCACACTTACTCATCCTGACATCCCGTCGTCCTCATCCTACTTGTACTGCCGGCACCCCGCCCATGCCCGCCCTACTGTGCTCTCATACACTGACAGTATCACACCCTTGTCTCGTCACGAGACAAGTTGTCAGCTCCCTCGCTATATACTCTTCACTTCTCCTCCGCAGTATGCACCCGAGCTCTCCCTATTGCATTTCATTCAGCTCCTATATTCCTACGGTACTGACTTGACCGTCGAGTGCCTGACCGGGAACCTCCGGCAATTGCTACGTCATCGTTGCAGCAAGCCAACTCGCCAATCAGAACCACCCACCCGTGTGACGCCGAGGACATCCGACTCTGGACGCACTTCGTTCACGACGGATGAGAATCAAAAAGATAACATACTGATAAATAAAAGGAAAAAATATATGTGTAAAATAACGATAAAATCAAACATCAAGACGAACTGAGTCGGATAATAGTATTCCATTAACTGTCTGCGATGAAGTTATCCGTGCCATGCAGTTGAATTCGACGTGGACGTACACAAGCATATAGTAATGGAAAAGTCCAAAAGTGTTACTGTGGTGCTCTGCTCTTTTAAATAGGTGAACATGGAGGATGCGTTTTCTAATGTAGAGCAATTGATAAGCCAAAACAACCCGTGATTTACAACTGAAGTAAGTTTTTTCTGTTTTACTTGCTCCCTGAGTTGTTCAGAAAGGACCCACTGATGCAGTTCTCTATTGACATTACTATCATGTTTTTAAACGGCAGAGGATGGTCTCTATCACCAATCCTGCCACTGGATTTGGACGTGAGCCCGAATCCCATCCAACCATTAGAAGCAAGAACATTTTTTTGGATTAATGGTCACGACGCAGCAAAGCCGAGTTGCATCTGGGAGTTTCAGCCAATAGATTTGATAAGAGAACCTGCCATAATCTTTTGGACTCGAGCACCAGCCAGGACTACATAAGGTAGGAGGCAAGTTATTGAACATTAACCAAAGAAGTCAAATTCAAGATTGACAGCACGAGGAAGGAATGCACATGTTTACTTTGCAAGTTAAATTATGATCGGTATCCAATTCACAAAATAGGTTTAAAAAAAATGTCAGCGTATTGACTGATTCTGTAGCACTCGAAACCAAAAGTTTTAAGGAGTCAAACTCCGGGAGGGAAGACTCAAGAATGACACCATGGAGATATCCAATGCGATTTACTTTGTGAATCAGAATCCATTTCATCAGATAGGTTAAAAAAATGTCAGCATCAGCCATTATTGACTTGTATAACGTGAAAACAGAAAATAAGAGAGAGGAAGACAAACTAGTGGGGGAAATTGGGACCATCCCTTCCTCGGCCCTTCTGTGATCTACTTTCACCAGCAAAGACTTGATTGTTAATGAATTTGGATTGATGTGGTCGGGTGTTACAATGATATCGACCTGTCAAGAAAGTCCTGGCGCCAACTTGCAGGAGACTGCTCCAGTTCTGATCCAATAAATTTTTGAGCACGAGAACTGCAGCAATATAATGACAATTGTCCTGGAACACTACTCGAAGTTTTTCATACAAGTGTATCATAAAGGTGACTTACAACTAAGAAGGATGATGGCCAAGCTGCATCTGTTTTGTTTGCATAGGAGAGCAGCTTAGAGAAGGATCAAACATTTCCAGAGTAAAAGATTGGCATAGATAGATGCTAAGTTCTGAAACTCATTGCAGTTAGATCTCCTTCCCATGTTCTATGTAACACAACAGTCCCGTCTGTTATATTTATTTCAACACAAACATAAAATGATATTTATTTACGAAGTATATGTTCAAGCATGATTCATGAAAACACCTTTTTTTCGGAAAAGGAAAGCATAAACACACGTATGATATATACCATTATATATCTTTGATATATGTCATAGAGATTCATTTTAGCCATTGATCAGTATTTTCTATTAAATTTTGTAATTTATTTTTTCCAAACAACTCCTCAATAATTGATTTGCACCAAATTATACCCCTCGATAATATTTGTAAGATCCAAAACTCACCATTTTACGTACAACAGAAATTAAACTTGATTTTAACTGAAGATCATGTCACTTATGGACCATTTTATGCCAATCAGCCCCGTGCAAATTGATTTTGGAACCAACTTGCTTGGGCAAACTGTTAATTTTATGCACCATGAAGATGTGAATCTCAAAAATAAACATTTTAAGTGCAACGAACTCAAACTAGTCAATTTTGAGTGATATTCATGTCACAAGTTGATTCAAAACTAAATTTTCAAATAAGCTTATGAACTATTTTGTGTCAAATAAACCTAAGTAGTTCAAAAATCAGTTGGCATGGGCATTCACCTATATTTATGCACTATTAAGGTGTGAGGGACACAAAATAAACATTTTGTATGAAAAAAAACCCTAAACAAATCAATACATCAACAACAACCAAGCCATCGGCCCCTAAACAAATCAATATTGAGAGAATTCATGCAACAAGCTAATTTGGAGATCAATTTGTAAACCAATTTGTGTCAATTAGACCAAGATCATCTTGCATACGTATTCAGAATATTTACGCACCATTAGTACAAAGAAACCCAAACAAGTTAATTTTGCATGAAAATCAATAAATCATATCATGAGATAGTGTTCAGCGAATTTTTTAAATTGAAGGGTAAAGGTTTATGGTGCTTATCAACAAATTCAGCCGAGCATTATACATTATACTCATAACTTACTCGTGGGAAAATATTAAAGGGACTCAAGAATTTTGTGTACTAATATAAATATCCAATATTCATTTAACTGATAAGAATATATTGTTAACTGAAATTTAAGTAACCTGAATATACTAATACCACTCTCAAGTATTTATAATATAATACATAAATCATCTGGGTCATGGACAGTGTTCAAGAACTACAGACTTTGTAAGAGAAGACAGTTGTTGTCTTGATAACGCAATGGTTTTAAAACTCGATTACATCAAGTAGTTCAATCGGTTAAACCGAGTATCACAAACCAATACAGTCCAGTTGAAACCATGAATGCATTTCAGTGGAATCGAATTTATGAACAACTCAACCAGATAATCCGAGGGTGTTATACTGTTCAGACCAGTGTATAGAATTGGAGTTGTGAACAATTCAAACCGGAAAAACAGTATTGCAAGGGGCTGACAGGTTCAAACTCCTGGTATGGGTTTGAAAGGAGTTGATCAAGGGATGAATAACTGGATGGAAAGACAAGATATGAAAAAAACACTTAACCCGTGTATGCCAAGTGTCAATGAAAATGCAAGATTAGGTGCTAAAGTTCTATCATTGATGACTTCTTGTTACAGATTATACAACATATCAGCCTAATCTAGGGTTTCCCAAGTAGTTCTAATGCAGAGATTTAGAGCACATAGGAAAACTCAAATTAAGATCCATTTTGGATGTAACGATTAAATCACGATTCATTTGAACAGATATTGAAACGGAATCGGATCGAATAACTTAAATTTTCTTATACAAATTGTGAATCAATTGAATCCAAGAAGGACAATAGGCCTCACCATTTTGTTTATGTTTTTCGCTTGTAGATCGAAGCTGGGCAAGAGATCGGCAAGAAGTGGATGCGGAAGAAGATTCGGCCTTCAATACTTGCGGATCATCTCTATGACCTGCATCACTTTGACGATGAAACTCAAGTCGAAGTGACAATCCACCTTCCGGGCGAAGGCTTAGATCACCGCGAGGCGGTTCATCCCTTCTGGTACTCCGACGCGCTCAGGCCGTGGGGATTGGCGTTGTGGCAGAACCAATCTCCGGGGACCACCGGCACGCATCGACCACCGTGGACTCCGAGCAGTGGGGGATGACGGCGTGGTTGTCGAGTAGAGAAGAATTTGGATGAAGGCGGCGAGGCAGGGCTCTCTTTTTAATATTTTAAATTTAATTTTTATTATATATCTTATTTTACAAGATCTAATATATTCCTCTTTAATATCTTTCAACCCTAGTCTTCTCTTATTACATTTATTTTTTTTTTGTTAGTGACACTTCACTTCTGATTGATATGACATGAATTAGAATTTTTTTTTATCCATACAATACAAAATAAAATTATTAGTATTTTTTTGAATTTCCCCTCTTCCCTTGATTAACTCTTCGCTTTATACTTCTCTCGCTCGTTAATATTGGGAAAGAGAAATTGCACCTAACACTATCACATTGATCCGATTGGTGCTACTATACTTCTTGCTTGATTAAGTTCAAATATTGAGGGATTCATCCATATTATATTTGATTGAAATATAAAATTTTATTATTTTTGAGCAATAGTGAGTTAAATATTTTTGTCATTTCGCTTCCTTAATAAACATTAAGTTTAGCTTTTATTTATATGTATTTACAGAAATAAATTTTTTGATATCCCTTTTATTTCTATTCTATTATTTACAACTATTTTAGTTTAGGTGATGAAAAATATGATTTATTTTTTCTTTTGTTCGGTGTCTCAAATGATTATTTAGTTTTTAATAAATGATAATGATTAGTTTCATCGATCTTTATTTTCAAAAAATTACATTGAGTTTTATCATTTTGTATATGTATTTTTTATTTATTTATTTTCTATGATTTACGGTGAAGATGAGTTGAGGATGGAAATATGATTTTTTTTATTATTATTTTATTTTATTTATTTTTTTTAAGGATTGTTATCTTCATCTTTAATTTGAGTATTTAGACGTGAGTAATTAGACATATTTTTTTTTATTTTTCTTAGTTTTTAAATAATTCTGAATATATTTATTTTCGACCAAATCGATTATCAATTGCAAGTCGAAATAAAAATGGATGAGTAGAATTTTTTAAAAATAATATTAAAGACCTATTTTTTTTTTCGTCTAAGATCTTAAATAGGCTTGAGCCAACCTTGTGGCGAGGTTTACAAGAAGTGAAAATTGCAAACCATTGCTTTTAGGTAGTGTATCGACCCAATTAAAGAGTAATTAGGCCATGGGCCTTCATGCGCACACCATTCAAGCGATAACAACAAGATGAAACAAAGCAACCGATAAAGATTCCTCTTTTTTTGTCCCATTTGAAATGATTCACAGTCTCACAGTCAAATCAATCCATAGAAAGGAACACAACACGAAGTAAGAAAAGGAGAGGCCGCTGCTTCTCGACCGCTGAGGTTACTGCAGGTAGAAGGCAAAGAAGGAGAGGACGGAGGCGCCGATCGCGGCTCCGACGGCGGGGCTGACCGCGAAGGAGGCGCTGGCTGGGCCGGGGGCAGGAGCCTCGGCGGCGAGGGCGGTGGCGGCTTCGGCCGCGACGATGAGAGCGGCGCAGGCGATCTTCCTCATCTCCATCGACTGCTGCGGCGGCGAACCGGGAGCTCGAATTGGGGAGGAGACGGGAAAGGTGGGAGCTTTGGAAGGGATTCGGTTTCTCCTTTGCTCCTGCAGCTGCAGACCTGAGGAGGAAGGGAGGGGAACGGTGGGAATTTATAGGAAAACGCCATTTTTGAGAGGAGAGGCGAGGCGGGGATTGAGGGATGTTGAAGCGATGGTGGAGGCCACGTCGGGTTCTGCAAAACGCCAAGTTGAGCGGAGGAGCGAGGAAGACGGAGATCACAATTCACAAGGAGACGAGGCTGATGATGAATTTCTGTTGTGATTCTTGTTCGTTTGACGTTGCTTGCCAACTTTGTTCTTGTTTGGCAGCGCCAGATGTTGGGCATGGAAATTCCTTTTCTTTTTTTTTTTCTTTCTATTTTATTTTTGCCGCCCGAGAAAATCATTCTAGAGGGAAATTATATTATCGCGTAATCGTGCATGCTGATCATCGTGAATATCAACATATAAATTAATTATATTGCCAACAAACAAAGAACTCTTGATTATTTTCAAAGGAGTAAATAATTTTAAATCGGGAGTATTTTCTATTGAGATACATTTAACTTTTATATTTAAAAAATAATATTTAATATATTTTGTTTTCTATCAAATTATATTGTACTCGTGGAAAAACTTATAAAAGATAGATATGAAAAAACTTATAAAAGATAATTATCATTATAAAAGATAATTATCTTGGAAAGGTTCGTCGGTCTCGAAATTTGAAATGCTACTATTCCAAGACGATGTCGTTGTATCTTGAAAACGAATTGTTGCTATCCGTAAGCACCAGTAACGGAGCAATATCGTTTTACGAAGATAGTGTCGAACACTAGGCTCGACGTAAACCAATCAGCTTGCTTCCTCCGAAAGTAACCTCCCGGAAGATCCGACGGTCGTAAATCGACTATGTCAAATATTGAGGAGATACAAGTCAGCTACCAACAGAATTTTCTATTAATAATTGTGTGGTATAGTGGTTGCTAGAGGAGTATCTGGGCAGACGGGATTCTCTGTCCCAGAGGATTCCTGTCCCGCCTATCCCACACTCACCGGCGATGGCCGATAAGTCGTACGATCGACAATAGACACTATTGATAATTTTTTATCGTTGTTCTGAATCAAACGATATCCTGGGATAACGATGAATCAATTGGAATCGCTGTATTACAATCTCGTCAGATTCGACAGTGAATACGGCGAGATCGCAATTACGACGATACCTGACGAGTTCACCGTACCCCAGGGTATATTTTTGTTCGGGACGACGGTTGGAGGCCGCTGGTAGTGTCCAATCGACAATCAAACGACTCGTCGGCCATTGTCGACGAGTGAGATAGAGCCTAGAGGGACAAGGATCCTCTGTGGGATAGAGGATCTAGCCTCGCATTTGGGAGAGTTGTTTCATGCATTTTGTTGCTATTTTTTTTTAAAAAAATATTTAATATCTTATTATGTAATTAATAGTTAGACCCTTTAATAATCCACTATCAATTGATATTGATTTGATAGATTTGATAAAGTCCAAAATTAAATTATGTTGATATCTTTTTTTTTCTTTCGCATCCAAAATAATTTCAAGACTTATTAATAATTTAACTTCTTATACTTCTCAAATCACAAACATATCAATTCATTTATATCAATTATTCTAGTATAAATTGAAATATGATTAATAATCTAATTTGTACTAGCTGCATCACTTCTTCTACCGCCTCAATCTTCATAGATTTTTTATTATTCTCTTCTCCCCTCTCCCTCTCTCATTTTACTATAGCTTTCTCCTTCTTATCCTTTTCATATCACAACGCATCAATCCATCTATTTCGGCTATTTTTGTAAATCGATAAAGTCATATCAATCCATCTGTATCTCATAGATTCTTCGAAAAAAATCACAATCTCATCTATCCATCTCTGTATTTTATTGGGTATGATTAATAACCTAATTTCTACTTTATTTTCAGGGCATTATATCACACACGCAACGCGTGTACATAAACACTATATATCAACTAATTTCTTTAATTTGGAAATCACAAACATCTGAGGTTTAAAGTTTTCAATTCGGCTTATCAAATAAACAAGAATTTTACTTCCAAATTCGAATTTTCTATCAAATTCCCATGAAACAAAAACTGAAAACGAACCGTATAAAATGATTCATTATTTGGTGGACAAAATCTGAAAGCAGACAGACAAACAAACATAAACTCTCTGCGAAAATATACAGACCAAATCGTTGAGAACTTTGCCTTTTTCAAAATCAACGCCCGAATAACACCGGTACTCAATAATATATACAAGAATATTCATCTGAATAACACGAGGATAATCGTTCACAGTCAAGCTTGGGGCTAAAGTCAGGAATGAACATTAAGAGAAAATTCATAGTCAAATTTGGGTTTCTTTTGTTGCAGTGTGTTTGTATATATACACACACAAAGTCACGTATTTTCTGTTGCTGCCTTCATCATTTTTGATGTTCTTTAGAGATTACAAGGTTTGTCGACTCTTTACAGTTTCTACCATTTCGTCATCTTGTTTAAACAAAGTTATTTTCTTTGATATGTAGAGTTTTAGGGGAAAAGAAATTGTATCAAGAAGCTTACTCTCAATTTTTTTTTTCCTTCCCCCTTTCAGTTTCAGATAAATTGAACAATGGGTTGTGTTTATTCCAAATCGTTTAAAATGCCAGTTACCTACAGAGAAGCTAATCAAAGAATCGAATGGAGGCCAAATGCACCAGAAGAACCCACTAGTTCTAAGCTTCCCAGCTCTGCAAATCCGGCATCGAGAAAGATTGCACCCGAAGAGCCTGAAAAGAATTTAGCCATAGTATGCGAGGAAATTGCGACTCGATCATCCTGTGTTACCGAGGTAGAAGTCATCAATGCATGGGAGTTGTGGGATGGTTTGGAAGAAGAAGAACAGGATGAAGCTGGTCCAGAGCAAGTAGCCACATTGAAGGAGGTTGGAGAAGTCAAAGCTCCGCCTATGGAGTTCACAAAGAATACGAGCTTGAAGGAGTGGCTTCGTCAAGGCAGCAAAACGAAGCAACCCCGTTTCACAATCGCCCAAAGCTTCGGCAGCTTCGCATTTCCAGAGCTAGGATTTGGAGATGATCAGGAGCTGGTGTTTGATCCTGAGATGCTTGCGCAATTTGAGCGAGCCATGGATCAATTAAATACAGATGAGGAGTTTTTAATCGAAGAGGTCATAGAGAGATTGGTACAAGATCAGGAGAAAGAGGTGATCAAAACAAGCTGAAGAAAAAACTCTTGTTTGTTCATGCTTGATGTTGTAAAGTTTCGTCTTTCTTCATTTTTTGTCAAAAACCCCATGATTGCTTATGTTGTAAATCATCTAAATCCGACTCTAATCACACCTAACAACCAAGCAACATGAACAACTAACAGAACACGAGCAAATCTGCTTCGAAGTACATTACCAAGCAAACAAACGTGATTAATTAACTTGTTTCATTCGTTCCCTGATGAAGAACCATGCGACGACCATCAGCCCATGGCATACTTCTGCGTCCACGACCTCGCTGCGTCTTCGTAGCGAGACCTGTGCGTTTTGTACAGGTGGGCAATCTCGGGGACGAGGGGGTCGTCAGGGTTCGGGTCCGTGAGCAGGGAGGAAATGGAGAGGAGAACCTTGGAGATGGTCAGCGCTGGACTCCATTGATCCTTGAGGATGTCGAGACAGATGCTGCCATTGGAGTTGATGTTTGGATGGTACACCTGCACAATTTCGGTAGCTACGAGGATCATCAACAAACAAAAGGTAGAAATAGTGAAGAAAAATCGAACAACAAAATTGATGTATCACAAACATGCCTTGGTCTGGAAGTTGACTTTAGGAGGCTTGAATGGGTAGTCTTGAGGAAAATGGATGGCCACGAAGAACACCCCGCCGGCGTAGGGACTGTCGGAAGGACCCATAATCGTAGCTTGCCAGTGGAAGAGATCCTCGCCGACTGGTCCGGCACTGCAGCATGCTGGAGGATCCTTTTGCAAATCCAGGAGCTCCTTTTGGATGCGTTTGCCGGCCATATGGCTCTTTTCCTGCCGTATCAAGGAAGCAGGCAAGAACTTAGCTGAAGAGATCAGTGAGACATAAAGAAAAGCAAACAAACTTGACCTGTTTTGAGTATAAAAATGAAATCTTAGTTCGAGTCCTAAATCAACGATCGAAGTTTAGAGTTTAGCGATTGAGCTACTGGATCAAGTGGAGTCGAGTAGGACGAACTCCGAGTCTAGCAGGAGGATTAATGGAATGAAAATAATTTTCGGCTTGCTTCTGGGGGTCGTGGAGGGGGAGGTGGAGACGACGACCGGATCACAAGGTCATGATACGGCCAGCTGGCGGTTAAGCTGCGGTCGGATAGGGACGAATCTTGCAATAGATCGATCGGTTGGCGGCGTATCTGAGGCAGGCATCCAGTAGCAGGCCACATGATAATGTAAGATAATCAATCTAATCTCTTGCATCACTTTGGAGTTTCGCTTGTCGGTTTACTTCGGAAAAACTATCTTCCAAATCCATTATCCTCATCTGATTTTTCTAAAATTTTTCATTCTAAAATTATATTTGTAATCATTTTCCCAAAAACATACAGCCGATAAAATACTATAAACTTACTTGCTTATTCGGCTAACATAAGAAATTGTTTAAATGACTAAAATCTCTTTAAGTCCAGTTAAATTAAAAGCATAGCTATTGACAAAACCATTCATGAAACAACAGAACCAACCTCAGTCAATTGAAGGACGTTAAAGACAATCCAATGTATAAGACTCGCATGGATGTGAAATCCTGGGGAAAGATAAGACCAAGCAATTATACACAATCTTAGCAGCATTACAAAGAACATGCTAAAAATAATGAGTAGCCTGCAGGTTCAGAATAGAAACAACATCACCAATGAAAAATAAATTTCCATCAGAAGTGAAGGAAGAAGCGATCATGGTCACTAGTTCTCTGTCTAGGCATCTGTACATTTCTTTATACATTCCAAAAGTGCGGAGTTTATTGAGATTAAACAGAACAAAGGTTTTTGCAGTCCCTCTCAACACTCGATCTCAAAGAAAACAGCCAAATATCAGTTTAATATTTTCCTTTTCCCCTCATGTTCTCTCGCCATCTCGGTACAAAGATACAGATATGCAGTAATTTTTTGGCACTGCGGCAAGAACAGGCAGCGACTGATTCTACAACTTGAATGTTACAACATGGCGTCGAGGTAACTGTAGTTTCGTCGCCGACTGTATTGTAGAAGGCTACCATAAGTCCTATCCCATACCCCAACAAACAGCGCTTCTGTATCGGGACTGAATGACATGCCCGAGATTTCACCAAAGAAGTCCAGCTCCTGTCGTTTGTGGTAACCACTTCCCACATCGTAGATATGAACAAAATCAGCAGGTTCTGCCATTGCCAAAAATTGGCCATCCGATGAGAAGCGAACCGATCTGATAGCGCCAAGATTGCCTCTCAATACGGCAACAGATTTTGAGAGGTTCCTGATGTCCCAAATCCGGCACGTTTTGTCCTGGTTACCGGTGGCAAACGTTTGGCCATCAGGATTCCATGACGATGCAAATGAGAAGTCCAGATGACCTTGCAAGGTATGGACAGTCTGCAATAACCAGAGAGTTGCAAAAGTTGTTATTCAAGCTAGACTAAAGTTTCGAAAGCCAAACCATGCAGCATTTAAACCACTTGGTGGAAGTGTTGATAACAGTCACTAAACTTTAGTTCATATCCGAGTTTTGGCTTTTCCAAATTAAAACTATTAAAGTAATAAATTTTCCATTTACTACTAAAAGATAAATCAGAATCATAGTGTATTTATTCTCTAATTCAATCTCTTAAGGCCATTGTACCAATGTTTTACTCCTAACAATATCAGTATTTGGATACTAACCTTTCCCGTATGAGCATCAACCAACATGCTGTTAGGATCATCTCCCACAATGACAAGAACTTTTCCATCAGGACTACGTGACGTATGCTGCAAAAAATAATAAAAAAAAGACGTCGCCAGTTATATTCACAATCCAAATGCTAGCATGCAACACAAACAAAATAATCAACACAAAATATTACTAGGAATTTGGTTTAACCCATTCTGGATAATTTTACAAATTATTTGTCTTACATTCACTGGCCACGGAAAGCGAAAATGCTTGCAAAGCTGAAATTTCTCCATATCAAAGTCTCGTACTCCACAGTCATTATTTGAAGACATGAAACGAACAGCCCCACTGGATATGTCACATTACAGTCAGGGAAAAAAAGCATACATGTAAGAACGTTAGTGACAGTAATGCATATTACCTCGAGCTTTCATAAATCTCCAGAGCATTGGTGATAGCATTGTCATCATATGTCGTTCGGCAGCAAAAGCTAATTCCTTCCCGGTCTAAAAACTGTTTCAACATCAAAGAAAAGAATATTGGATGACATTGATTTCACCATCAATCATATGTACACTGAAGCATGATAATAACCTGTGGACATCCTCAACTAGAAAGAAACAAACATACAGATACTTATTTTTCTCTAACAAACTCAGGGTTAAATACAAACCTTTAATACATCCTTCCATTTATCAAGGCCAACATTTGGACATATATATGAAGAAAGAATTCAGCATAACAATACAACATTTGCATCAACAATAATCACAGTGCTTCAATATGTGCATTAAAGAGAATTCTCAAGCTCTTCTATTTAACAAGGCCAAAAGTATGACATATATGTAGCAACAATAGAAGATTTAAATCAACAATAATCACAGTGCTTCACTATGCACATCAAAGAGAATTCTCAAGATCAATATAGTAAAAGGGTGTCACGTTTTAACTCAAATTGGTGTCTCAATCAAGTTCTTCTAGTGGGAAAAATGATATCTAAAAATAAATACTATCAAACCAAATAATCACATAATGGAGGAATCAGTAGGTAGCTCTGGTAATCACTGGTCATACGTTGAACCAAAAAGATGAAGTGTAGAAACCAAATTATCCATGTTGGAGGTATCACTGAGACAGGTACTGACTGATCCAATTATAAACAAAAAATCTTATAATACATAGGAGACAAGCAATCCCAATCTGATGGATGAATAGGAATGGTATTTTACTGGTAAGATCATGAACCAGCTAAGGGACCAAATTGTCTGAACCACATTAATAATGATTTATCTGCAATATTAGATGAACTAGACAGCCTGAACTTTTCAAATATAAGACAGAGAGAAATCATACTGAAAATAGAAGGGCAACTAAGGCCTTTAGAGAAAAGGCACAGACTTGTGTATTCAAGCTTCCAGGTTTAACTAAAATAAGCAAATAACCAAGACGGCATCATATAAATATTAGCCTGTAGCATGGGTGCGCTAATGTTAGCTATAGTATGGATGTTTCGACTTTCATCGCACCCTGACGAGTCTCATACATGGTAATGTTCAATGATTTGTCATAGGCTAACAAGTCCATCCACCGAAAATGATTGCCCCACTTGGATATAGTAGACCCTTCGACTGACAACCCTATCAAACATCTCATCCTGATATGCAGCTAAAGTGAGCATCCTAGCTTCCCTCCCAACAACACACACACCTTCTCAAGTTGCAAAGCCTGCTGTCTCGAGCCCATAATCCAACCCACTCAGCCTCATAAACTCTGTGGGAAAAAGGGCCCAGCGTAACACCTCATAGGGAAATCCATTAACCAACCAAATTTAGTATCTACAATCCCCCAATTATATCAAGCCATAAATCACCACCTCTCTTACCAATGTTGATGAAAATCATTAAGCCTACAAAATAAACATAGAAAATTAGGACCAGATTTGCAAGTATTAACACAAAGAATGTATGAAGAATCTTTGTTTCCTTATTATAAGGTTAAGAAGGAAATAATTTACTAACTTGAATGCAATAAAACAAATATGTTATTTGCTGTTGCATTTAATTTGTGGATCTTGCTTATAACACACACCAGTAATAATAAACTAAAAAACTTCAGGTACGAGCAAGCTTTCTCTAGTTAAATGAAGAAGAAATCCTTTGTTCACCCAAAGAGAAGAGCAAAAAGATGCGTTCAAGTGCTCAACATCTGTCAAGTCGAATGCCCATTATCTGCTCCGAAAGAGGATAAGGAAACCGAAAAGTAGTGAATGTCATCCTTAGTTCGTGTCAGTCATCTCAATACTCCGCAACTGCTTGGTGGCGGTGGTGATAACAATCTTATAGATTGTTTGGGAGCTGAGTGTTGATTGGTTTAAAAAAGGCTGTTAATAGAGTTCAAAGAGGTTATCTAAGAGATTAAAATATTAAATAGATTGATAGGCGGTGGCCATGTCAAGCCACTGCTTGCAATGTGACTATTAGAACAAGAAAGACTAGCCATTAAACAAGAGAATCCCAATTTCAAGTTCACACAGTTGCAATTTTGCAAGTAATATGCACGTGCCACAAACTCCACGGTTAAAAAAACAAGCGCCAGCCACCTTCATACCCCCAGAATCCCATTGGTGGCAAATGAGAGTGGTATCACTCCATAATTGGCAGGTGATTGCTGATTGGTTAAAATATGAACATTATTAGAGTTCAGATAAGATTGCATATCCTAACTAGCACAAGGTTTCCTACCAAGCCTCAACAAATCAAATTCCACAAACAACAAATACTCACTAAAGTGTGTCAAACCGGCCAACCTAATGGCATCTTAGATATTCTTGTCAATTCTCGAATGACAAACAAATTAGCTACTCTCGTCGAGCTAGAAGTGTTCCAGGAACAATGGCCTGACTACCAATTAGGCCAACAACTGCAACGAAAAATATACAAAAGCACACTATAGTTTCAGTTCGCTTGGTCTCTACATGACTACATATTGGCTAGCTGATAAACAAAACAGTAATGCATAGTTGGAAGAAAGTAGCAATTTAATTCCGCCCGTGACGACCCAATCATGGCTGGTCCCAAGCCCGGATAAAGGAGAAGGGTTACGTTAGGTTGTCAACCAGTGTTAAACTATGACTGTAACATCTCGACAAGGATCACTACATCTCCAGAACTCGAGTGTAGTCCTAAATATGTAAGAGTTTGCATTGCAGGGTCCGACTGTAACATATCGGCAAGGGCCAGTACATCTCTATTAGAACTTGGGTGTAGTGTTAAATAGGCAAAAGATCTCACACCATAGGTGGGATAAGAACAAACATTATAGGAAAACTAATAGTCTAAGATTTGGAACATGAAACATTGAAACCCTCACTGTAAAGCAATGCAGATAGTAAATACGATGATTAGGAAAAGAATTAGTATTTTGTGTGTAGAAAAGACAAAATGGGTAGATGAGAAGACAAAAACAATAGAAAACTCTGGTTTTAAGTTAAGGTGCACAAGAAAATGTAAAACAAGAAATAAAGTGGGTATTTTGTAGATAGTTCTTTAAAAGATGAAATTGTTGGAGTAATTAGAAAGGGGGATAGAATTATAGCTCTCAAAATAGTAATAACGAAAGAAACTGTGAACGTAATTAGCATATATGCACTTCAAGTAGAATTAGGTAAAGAAACAAAATTAAGATTTTGGGACAACTTAGATGAGATATTACAAAATATTCTACAAAATGAAATGATTTTAATAGAATGCGATCTAAATGGATATGTCAGAGTGAAAAATGAGGAATATGAGAGGGTGCATGGAGCTTATGGATTTGATACAAGAAATGAAGAAGGAAAAACTATATTGAATTTTGCGAAAGCATATAACCTTATACTAGCTAATACGTTATTTAAAGAAAAAAACACTTGGTCACATTTAACAGTATCGCAAATTGACTTTTTTATGGTTAGAAAGAGGGATAGGAAGATTTGTAAAGATTATAAGATTATCCCTATAGAAAGCTTAATTACCTAACATAGATTAGTAGTGTTTGATATACGTCTTAATCATAGTATCAATAGAAAAAAAATATACATGACTTCTAGAATTAAGTGGTGGAAATTAAAGGATGGGAAGCAAAACATATTTAAGAAGAAGGTAAGAGTACAAACATTAAATGAAATATACGATAACTCTAATACGACATGAGATAAGATGCTATCAAAGTTGAAAATAAAAGCCAAAAATGTACTTTGTGAGTTAAAGGGGGCATGCACCACCAAGTAAGGAATCTTGGTGGTAGAAAGAAAAAGTATAGGATAAAATGAAGAAAAAACGAATAGCTTATAAAGAGTTATATATTTGTAAGAACGAGGAAAACTTTAAAAAAAAATAGATATACAATAGCCAAAAAAGAGGCTAAGAAAGTGGTGAATGAAGCAAAAATTTAAACTTTTGAAATAATTATATCAAAACTTGGACACAAAAGAAGAAAGAGACGTTTATAGAATAACTAAAGTGAGAGAGAGAGAGAGAAACAAGAGATCTTAGCCAAATAAAATGCATTAAAGATGAATGCAATAGGGTACTAATAAATGATGGAGAAATAAAAAAGCGATAGAAGATATATTTTCATCAACCTTTTAACGAAGGTGTAGGTGACCAATTTAACTTAGGCAATTTAAATAGGTCAAATGAGTATAGGAATTTAAAATTCTATCATAAAACTCAAACTTCAAAAATAAAATAAATTTTGAAAGGGATGCAAAATAGAAAAACCATGGGATATCCCAATAGAGGTATGAAAGTGCTTAGGTAAACAAAGCATTGAATGAATTACAAAATTATTTAATATAATATTGAAAATGAAAAAAATGTCTAAGTAATAGAGAGTAAGTACTCTAGTTCTCTTATATAAAAACAAAGGAGACATACAAAATTGTGCAAACTATAGGGATATTAAACTAACGAGTCATACCATGAAACTTTGGAAAAGAGTAATAGAAAAAAGATTAAGAAAGGAGACCATGGTGACCAAAAATCAGTTTAGATTCATGCCTAGAAGGTTGACAATAGAAGTTATACATCTTCTCAGACAATTAATTGAAAAGTATCGAGAATAAAAGCAAAATCTACGCATGGTATTCATTGACTTGAAAAAGCTTATGATAAGGTCCGAAAAAAAATTATATGGAGAATTCAAGAAAAGAGAAGTGTTAGCGTAGCATATTGAATTAATTAAAGATGTATATGAGAATGTAACGATGGAGTGAAGACTTCAGGCGAATTAACTGAAGCATTTCCAATAAGGATAGTGTTACATCAAGGACTAGCTCTAAATCCCTATCTTTTTACACTAATCATAGACGAACTCACGGAACGCATTCAAGATACAATATCATGGTGCATGTTGTTTGCAAATGATATTGTTTTAATAGACGAGACACGTGAAGGAGTAAATGCTAAATTAAAATATTGGCGAAAAACACTAAAAGTGAAATTTTAGGCTTAGTAGAGTAAAAACAGAATATATGGAATTTAAGTTTAGCAATATTAGACGTAATGAGACAATTGTTGAAATAGAAAATAACAAATTATATGGAATTGAGAGCTTTAAGTATTTAGGATCATTTTTTACAAAATGATAGAGGGATTAAGAGAGATGTCTTACATACAATACAAGCAGGATGGTTGAGATAGAAATTAACGTCGGATGCTTTATGTGATCATAAAGTAGCTCTAAAACTTAAAAGAAAATTCTACAAAACGGTATATGACGTTAAATGTTGGGCTATAACACGGGCACATGAGTAGAAGATGAAAGCTACAGAGATGAGGAAATTTCGAGAGACACGTTTAAGATAGTACGAGCATGTATTCAGATGGCCAATAAATATCCTAATTAGACAATGTAAAACTATAACAAATATGCACATTAAACGAGGGAGAGAAGACAAAAAAAAATTTGGTTAGCAACAAAAAAACAAGATAAAATTTATTTAATATAGATGATATAATAGGGGATAGAGCCCAATGACATATAAAAATCCATATAGCCGAGCCCAGCTAGTGGATAAGGCTTGATTGTTGTTGTTGTTATTGTGGTGGTGGTGGTGGTGGTGGTGGAAGGAAGTTGCAATTTAAATGATTTAGGTCGGATGGAGAATAGCCAAGGAATGAGGGTGGATGCAAGCGTGAGATGCAACAACAAAGTTCTAATGCTTAAAAGACAAGTGTGCTGCATGAATGCAGTGGCTATCAATGATTGGCTGACCTCTCTATGATTTCTCAAAAATTGGTTCAAATAAAATCAACACTGAAGATCAAACGATTAAATGAGGACCGCTTGAAGGACACAAAAAGGCATAGTGGTAATAACTGGTAACTAAAATCTAGCCTAATTTAGCAATGGAGTTTGAGAGCTACTTACAAGCAAAATAGAATTGAGAGACTGTCCAAAATCGAACCAAATAGAGATCAATCAGTTAAGAATTTTATTTATAGGGACATGTTTCCTTCATGAAATCTTGAACTCCCAGAAAAGCTTTGGTAGTTATGCAATTACATTGTCTAGTTTTGTACAACCAATTTTTTGAGATTCTCAGACATCTTGCATGCCCATGACAATCACATTCCCAAAGAACCCAATAAATTCTATCTAATATTCCCTCTAATTGGAAATGTTAAACAAGTTCTTAGGATAAAATTACCCTCTGCTTTTATATAAAGTTGATGTGTAAAATATGAAATATAATATAGTAGTAAATATTCAACTCATGTTAATATTTTAAATAGTTAAATGATATTTTTAAGATGAGTAATATTGGAAACTGAAGGATATTATTATCACATTCCTTACAATGGATTTGTTCAAACTCACATTCTTATCAATTTACAATGTGAACGATTGTCAGGCAATGCTTATTCTCATGGTGATCTCTGATTCCATGAACCAAAAAAACTCTAAAACAACATTCTTCAATTATTCCTGAAGGGGCAGTTCTTGTGCTCAAAAATTCTTGGAAGCACATTAAAACACAAATTTCAATACTGGCTGTTCCATCAAATCATGAACATTGCCATGAAATAAAGATTAACTATAGAACAAACATTTTAGCACTCATGGAGATATCTACAAGAAACAAGGTCCCTGTATTTATTTAGTCAGGAATATTTATGGTAAAAAAAATGTTTAGACAAACAGGACTGGTCAATTAGTCAAAGTACAACACAACGCGTAAGTAGCTCAATCATTAACCCATCTCCGAGCCACAAGTATGGATCCTTTCAAACGTAGCAGACAAAACAATAACAATAAAAACCATGTAAAAAACATAAGCAACCCAAGATTAGGAAGATTACCTTACAGATAAGTTCACCTTGGAATCCTCCTGCTACAAGCAAGTTATCTTTCACAGCTAATGTACTAACTTGTGTCTGCGAAAATCCCTCCAACAAGCTACCAGGGTGTTTCTGTATACAGATACTATTTTTGTAAACCTAACTTGAAATGCATTCCAGATATCAAAAATCATAACCTCAATTCTCAAAAACACCTTAAGTGGGAAGAACACAGTTAAAATATATCAGCAACAATAAAGTAAAACGGATTCTATTAGCACACCTCACATGGAGCTATATGCCCTGAAACATTGATAACTTCATATTTTTCCCCGTTTAAAGCAGACCAATGAAGAACAGAATAGTGTGACATTAAGTAGACATCATGCTTTGATGTAGCCCAAACCAAATTTCTGAGCTGCAAATTCAAAATGGAATAGGTGTCATCAAGAAGAGTACTTGAGCTCATATAATGCTTTAAGCAACCTAGAAAACAGAGTTGAGAAGGAATATTTTATAGGCTTGATACAGATGCTCTTGAACATAACTGAGTCGTGAAAAAATAAGGTCATATTCAACTTGCCAGCAGCAATTGACTTGTTCACAAGACATGCAAATCCAAAGAAACCTCTGAATTCTTCTACTATATGGACAGTTGATCAAAAGAGTAAGGGCCGATACAAAGTACAAACAACAGGAAGTTGATATGGGTGTGCAGTAGTGAACACATGTGAAACCATCAAACAGTCATCATTCTTGTATTATGAAAAACTGATTGCTATATGAAAATTTACATATGTGATGAGAGAATGTTTGTCCGTAAGCACTATCCTACTGGAAAATAAATAGCTTGGATTAAGGGTTCAATAAAAATATATAATAGATTCCAACAGATTGCTAGCTAATGGGTTCCTTTCTACATCATTGATGAAGAAAACGTGTTTCATAATTTAAATTAAAACCACAAAAATGTAAGCACGCCATAAATTTGATTAATTTAATTGAAATGCAAACCCCTCCATGCCAATCTGATTAAGCAACTCATTTTGGCAAGATCATGGGATTGTAGAGAAGTGGAATTATTTGATTCATGCCAAAGGATGGAACAAATTTACTCACTTGGAAATGAAGAATAGTGGATTTGACAGATCTTGTATTTCGCTGGAACTCATAATACATGCCACCTTTCTCGGTTGGTTTGCATTCCTACACGATTGATGGGGGAAAAAAAGAGCTGGATGATCAAACAAAGATGTGTTGCTAGTAAATGCAATTGTGTTACTCATTCATCAAAGTTCAAGTTCATACCTTTTCAGATTCTTCTCCAGAATTTGGAACATTTTCATAATTTTTGTACTGCTCCAGCCTGGTTTGTCTATACCTCTCGCGGGTAATGCTTAGTGTACTCCATGGTATTCCTTGAATATCTTTTCCTTTCCTTGCTTGAGCAGAGGAAATATCATTTGCCCTTCCATTCTGAAAATTACAAAGACACTAAGATGTGAAAGACACAGAAATAAGAAAACATTGAAGAATAAATAGGAAAGCAATACAATAATGATGATGAGAAGTTTGTATTTTATCAAAGATAAACTAAAATGAGTGATAATATTACAAATGCTTCATCCTGTTAAGTGGAGGAACTAAAAAGGAAAGAAGTAGATATAAGCATACCAAAGGGCCATATTCTTCATCATCAGAGTCTGAATAGCCCATCGCTCTACCTTGAAATTCTTCATACATGTCATCTTCTACATCTCCCATCTCATAATCTTCAGCCATTTCCTCCATATCATCAAAGTGGTGTCGTGGCATATATTCTCCTGCCAAAGATAAATAGATATTAATGTATTCTTAAGGATAAGAATAACCACATACATATGACAGAAAATTTTCAAACAAAATCTATGAAAAATAAATACAAATGTTCAAAGAAATAACACCATCGTAAAGAGAAACAAGAGAATATGATTTTACAAAATATCAAAATAAAAAGGGCCTTGTTCATTCATTGATGCACCATCCTAAAGATTCAGAAATCACAATTATAAATTATTAAGCAAGCGTCCAAAAAGGGAAAAAAAATATTGCAAGAGGCCACAATTACACATATATATTTACTCATAACAAAAAGATTTCCTTCAATATCTTTGCACCATTGTACTCAAAACTCAAAAGCAACCAGTTATTCACAGAAACCATCACAAAGAATGGAAAAAAAAAAAAGATGATTTTTAAATGTCTTCGCAGCGTATGGAGAACGCCAACTGAATATGAGAACAAGATATAATATTTTCATTTAAGCTTACACAACATCAACACTAAGAGATATTAGTCCGATCAACTTAAATTGTCTACCTATAAAATGGGTTGCTTTGTAGCATAAGTTTACAACAAATCAAAATGTAACTAACAAGGGCATGAACCAGTCCCAACCTTAAAACCAAATAGACCACGCCCTTCGTAAAGAGAAACAAGAGAATATGATTTTACAAAATATCAAAATAAAAAGGGCCTTGTTCATTCATTGATGCACCATCCTAAAGATTCAGAAATCACAATTATAAATTATTAAACAAGCGTCCAAAAAGGAAAAAAATAATATTGCAAGAGGCCACAATTACACATATATATTTACTCATAACAAAAAGATTTCCTTCAATATCTTTGCACCATTGTACTCAAAACTCAAAAGCAACCAGTTATTCACAGAAACCATCACAAAGAATGGAAAAAAAAGATCATTTTTAAAATGTCTGCGCAACCTATGGAGAACGCCAACTGAATATGAGAACAAGATATAATATTTTCATTTAAGCTTACACAACATCAACACTAAGAGATATTAGTCCGATCAACTTAAATTGTCTACCTATAAAATGGGTTGCTTTGTAGCATAAGTTTACAACAAATCAAAATGTAACTAACAAGGACATGAACCAGTCCGACCCTTAAAACCAAATAGCCCACGCCCTTCACTAAATTATCCCAGACAACACAGGAAATCCGAAAGGAAGATAGATTTTATAAAGAACCCCTAAAACCTTAAACGAGATCTGTCAAGTAAAGCAGCAGCATGAAGCAACACCTGAACCTCCGCACTTACTGACGACATGAGGACAACAAACAACCAAAAGCGACCGACGGCCTTTAAATCGATTGCAGATAACAAAGATCTTATCAGGTCAGGGAACGAATCGCAAAAAAAAATGATGGGTTTTCCATAATTAGTATGCACCTGCAATAGGTTTCCAGGACCTTTCAGATCTGCCGAGCGATGATTAGCATCCACACGGGGTCAGAATCCGAAGAATCGGACGCCTTCCAAGCATTACCCGAAGAAATTCGCGAAAATAAAAAGGAGAGGGTTAGGGTTAGGGCAAATTTCCCCCTTTTTTAATGCATTTCCTATCGATGAAGCAGCAGCGAAAACGACAGGATGTGAATAATAAGAGGATGATCGGAATTAATACCGACTCGCCTTGGCCGTTGAATTTACAAAAATGCCATTCCATAATTAGTTTCATTAGACATTATATTTTTAAATTTTAAATAAATTCGAGACAAATAGGTCTTTTTAACTGCTGATTTTTTTAAGTTTCCCATTTAGAAATTAAAAATGAAAACAAAATAAAATATTTAAAAATAAGTGCATATGGTAATATGAAATGTATTTTATTTTCCCGATTATTAAATTCTATTTGCTAAAAACTAAAAGAGATGATAATTGTCAAGAACCAAACAGAGTTTTGGCCAATAATTCGCTGCTTCAAAATTAACTATTATTTTAGTAAAATCCTGTACTTTCTAATAAATAAACAGGATATGAGAATATTAAAATTAAAATGGCCATTTATTTTATAAAAATACACGAAGCTGATATTTGAGCTCGACCTTAAGTGGTTAAAGATATTTTTAAAATAATTAGCAATCAATATTTTGTAAATAAATATGTTATAATATATAGGTGATTAAAATGTTTAAGAAATAACCGACCATATAAATTAATTACGGGCATATTTTAATAGATTTATAACTAGTTAAATGCTTATATTATTTAAGAAATAGAAGATTATAAATTTCATGAAATAAAAGTTCTAACAAAATTTAATGCATATGAGCACTTTAAGCTGCGTTTGGTACAGGGTAATGTAATCGAAACTGTAATATAATCAAGATTGTAATGTAATGTAATGTAATATAATGTAATCAAGATTACATTACTATGTTTGGTAACGAGTTGTATGTAATCTTTGATAACCAAAGGCTGCGTTTGGTGAAGAGGTAATTCATCTTGTAATGTAATCAAAGATTGACTATCGACGACGACCAACGACCATGGTTGACGACGATCGACGATCGGCGACGGGCGGCGGCCGGCAGAGGGCGGCAGCCGGGCGACGGGCGACGGCCGGCCGGCGGCGACGGCCGGCCGGCGGCGACGGCCGGCCGGCGGCGACGGCCGGCCGGCGGCGACGGCCGGCCGGCAGCGGCGGCAACGGCCGGTCGTCGACCGACGCTGCCCGGGCGACAACTTTACAAGTTGTAATGTAATCGGATTACATCGGTTTTGCTTTGTAATCAAGATTACAAATCATCAACCTCTTTTGTAATCGAGATTACATTACATTATGATTTTAAAGTTATTCCAAACAAAGGAATCCACCCCTATAATGTAATCTTGATTACATTACAAGGTGGATTACACCCTACCAAACGCAGTCTTAATGTAAAAAGAATTAATTTTAAAATGTATGACATTTGAATAGGTTGGATCAATAGACTGGACTCCCAAGTACCTCATGGAGGCACTGTCCCGAGGCTATGATGTAATGATAGGGTAATTACTCATTATTTTAGGTATTCGTGGATCGATCCCTATCAACGATATATTTTGTAAGAATTTTTCTTTTAAACGAGTCACGAACCCTGGGACACTGGGCTTCTAGGACGCCCACCGCGAACACTTCCTGATTTACCTTGGAAAATTTTCATGGGGTCAGGCTGGTCATCCCAGGTTCATCTGCTATCTGGTTCAATATTTTTACATCCGGGATTATAGTGCAGCGGTAGGACGACTAGTTGTTATTCGAAACATCTACGATTCGATCTCTAACTACAACTTATTGTGTAAGAATTTTTCCTCCAAATGGAGTGTGAACCTTCTGACGTTGGGCTTCTAGACTGTCCATTATGAGCGCTTCTTGATTTATCCTGATGATCGACGAAAAACTTATGTGAAACCGAACTAATTATCCTAGATTTATTTGGTCCAATAATTTTTTTTATTTTCTTGCAGAGACATTGCCCTTGATAAAGGTACAGTCCAATAAAAGTTTAAATTCATTAAAAATAGTTTTTTATTTATTATTTCTTATCTCTGATATTAAATCAACTAAATTTTATTTTTAAAAATTTAAAAATGAAATTATAATGTTCAAATTTAAAAAAGATAAAATTAAAAGAAAATAGATGCTCGTGAGTATATATTTAAGATGTTTAATAGTATTTTTTTTAATTAATTAATTATTTATTTAGTTTGGATTAAGTCAATTAAATTTTAATTATAAGGTTTAGTGGTTATATTGTAATATTTAAATTAAAAAAATCAACTGTAAAAAAAATTAAATGTTTATTAGCATATATTATATGTATTTAAAATCTTAAATTAAAGAAAATATTAATTTTTTAAAAAAAATAAATAAATAAATTCGGACGATATCGACTGAAATATTTAAAAAGGACAATTTGCTGAAGAAATATTTTTTTAAATGGGTCCCTTGTATTTATGAGGTGTGCATGGATAACCATGAATAGGCATGACAACAGCCACTGAACTTGGGAAAGCTACTTGCCTCTCCTCCATTGTTCATGACTGGCTCTTAGTTTTATGATTATTTAGAAGTTTTCAATTAGGACACGAATCTGGAAATAACACTAATTTATTTCAAATACTTCTATTGTTTTTATGAGAAATTTAATAAAATCGACGTCAGTTTGGCTAAAAAAAACCTATTTGATAGTGATTTTTTAATATCATAAAAGAATTAAAAAGTCATGTTAATTTTTTTATAATTCAAATATTTAATTTTTCGAAAGGATTATTTTGAAAGTGATTGATTCAATTTTATGAAAATTTTTTATCGGTCATTAAAATAAATAAAAAATATGATGAATTATTTATTTTTCCACAGTTAATTTTCTAAAAAAATAATTAATCCCAAAAATGACCAATTAATACTATAAAAATTTCCCGCCGATAACCTATGGAAGTGTGAGCTAACATTCCAAAATAATCTTCGTCGAGAAATTAATTTTGTAATACAGTATGGTTAAGAATTGATATATTAATAACCGTTTAACTATGAAAAAACTTTACTATCGTACCATTGCACGCGACGTTCTTCTTTCATATCAAAACCCTTTGAAACTATATCCACCTTTAATAAATTTTAAAGTATCAAAAGCTAATAGTCAAGATCATTTTTTTATTTTAAAATTATTTTCAAGACTAAACAAAAAAAAATTGTAAGATTTGATCACACGGTAAAAGTTTACATCCAAATAAACGACACTACAAGCGTTATACTATTGTTGCTCTGATTACTTCCACTGTAACAATTAAAAGGAATTAGGATATCTCCATAATAATATAATATTATCCACTTTGGGACTAAGCCCTCGTAATTTTACTCTTGGACTCTTCCCCAAAAGCCTCATGCCAATGGAGATACCATATTCCTTATAACCTTGCAACCTCTAACAAACTCTCTCTCAAACAAAGGACCACATGCCCCCACCATAAACGGAAAGATGTCTGATCCACCAGGATTTTCTGCCCCTTGGTCAACCTGACCTACTAGGACCACCTAGCCGTAACTAGAACTGGTCCTCTTTGATCAAGACACGGGAGCCCACATATCCTTTATTTAAAATTTAACGCACATGGTTAGATCTGGATGAGCAACCTGGCTCTGATACCATTTGTAAGAACCAAAAAGAATTAGGATATCTCCATAATAATATGATATTGTCCACTTTGGACAAAAACCCTCATGGTTTTGCTCTTGGGCTCTCCCCAAAAGGCCTCATGCCAATGGAGATACCATATTCCTTATAAACCAATGATCTTTCCATCTATTTATCAATATGGGACTAAATTTATACCTTACAACCTCTAACATCCACACTCACGAGAACAGAGTTTTTGAGCAATTGAAATTGCATGTCTCAATCACAAAGTAAACCAAAAACAAAACATTACCAATGCCATGGTTTACATGAATATGTGAATTTATCTAAAGAGCAAAAAGTTTGTTTAACTCAGAATCAATATTTCACTACTTTTAACAGTTTAACCAACACAGGGATATTATTCCTCCAGAAAATAGCATAACAAGAGAGGTGGAGTATCGAATTGTTGTGGCAAAGCTTGCATCAGCAGCACTCTCCGATCCCGGGGGAAGAGCATCGCAAGCGAGGCCTTCCTTGCCTTCACGATATTCACTGGCGAAAAGACCTGGAGGATACTTTCCATAGAGGTTAATTAATATAACTGAACATGGTTGTGGCACAGTCATTTACATATCATTCAACTGATCCCCATATGCAAATTCCTTGAAGGCAGTACAACATAAGTGATCCAATCGAATATGTTATCTGGCCTGGTAGGAAGCTCGGTCGGGTCGGGACTCGGTCAGGTAAGGATAGTCGGGCGCCTAGGGTGTTAACCTAGCCTGATGGATGCACTTGAGGTTTCACGGGTCTGGTCCTGCAGGCGGTAGCCGGTCGGAGGGGCGGGCCCGGTCGGCAGAACCCGACCGGGAAGGTTCAGTCGGATGGGCAAAAAACAAGACACCCTTTTTGAAAGGGAGTGATGCAGGTGAGTTCTAGGCGGAGGGTCCCGGTGGGGAAAGCCCAACCGAACGGATTAACCATCCTGTCCATCGAATTACTCCCTCGCTCTGAATGATTCACAGCTTATGCCCGGTTGTCCGGTCGGGTAGACCCGACCACCCGATCGGGCACACTCGATCGGCCGGTCATACTAGCTGGCACTGGGAACGGCTGAACTCACTCCGACGACTCGCCCACCCAAGAGTCGTTCTCGGCCGAGTGACCGAGCCTCTCTGCGTGATCACTCTCGGCCGGTCGGCTGGATCCGTATAGAGTCATTGTCACAACACATGATAAAATAAGTCAGGGCGGCCCCACTGTCTCAGTAGTTTAATTATGATCAGACCTTCCAGAATCTCTTCTATCCTCTCATTATTAGGAAAAGACACCTGCCATAATCATATCTTTCCAGAGCATCAGACATTAATGAGAATGGACGTGACGACCTGGACAGATCTTTAGGCGGTTGTGCCAGACCCTTGGGGAGACTAAGGTGTTGGTGCCCCGGTAAGTTTTGATGTGATCAACCAGGTTAAGTTAGGTCCTGGTATGTTTAATTTCTCTGCTAAGTGTGCAGGAGCTTAGGTACGGAGGAAGTCGAGTGTAAGACGTAGTGGACGAGAAGGATTGTGCGAGAAAGTGAGTCGACGGGCTCGGTACAATCCGAGGGATGCGAAAGCTGCGGAAGAGTACGCCGGTGGAGCGAGAAGAACTCGCGCGGTGTCCAAGGGACGAGAAGTCGGGAGGAAGGACGCTCGAGGGGCGAAAGGCCGGAGTCGGGTTCGGGTAAGCTTAACTCCGGTTGGCCGGAAATCACCCAGAAGCCGAAGAACCAAAAGGCTAGTCGCCTGAAAAAGAAAGATTAAATTGTTGCTAAGAGGAATTGAACCCAAGACCAGAGGCGGCCAAGCTTACCAGTTGGGATAAAGGTCGGAGACAGTTTGTTCTTGCCGATATTATTACTTGGAGATTACAATAACAATCTTGAGCAGAAGATAAAAATTTCTTTATCTCATAAAGGATAAAGCCTTATCCTTTAATCAGATCCAATGGATGCAGGTTAATCTCATCCAAGATCAACCATCCAGATTACATCCATGGATCAACGACCAAGAGAAAATTCCTCAACAATCAACAATCCAGATTTATTCTCTTAGGCTATAAATAGGCTTAGAGTTTCAACCTTTTCAATGATTCAATTAATTCATTCTTGTAAACTCTCTAAAAGTCTAGCGTGCTATTTTTGTAAGGCTTCTCCGCCACAAGGAGATTTTCATTGAGCGTCCACTGCCTTGGAAGCAACGTTCTCAGTTGCGACCATATTTTTTTTTATCGTCTATTCACCCCTCTAGCCGGTCCAACCCGATCCAACAAATGGTATCAGAGCCTAGTTCGCTGCAGAAGGACTAACCGCCAACTGCAGCACCACCCGTCATCTACCCGTCGAAATTCGAGGGGGAGTTCACCGAATGGAAGCGCAAGATGGAGGTATTATTCACTACAGAATTCGAATTGTTTATAATAATGCAATCTGATTTTGCAGCTCCCGGAGAAAAGGATTTAACCAAATGGAGCAAGAAGGAACAAGCTGATTTTGTGACGAATGGAAAAGCAATTTACCACCTGCTTTCTGTACTCCCGGCACAAGAAGGCAACCGAATCGGCACATACACATTCAAGAAAGAACTCTGGGAAAAATTCCTAGAGTTACATGAATGGACTTCCGAAGCCAAGCTCGCCAAAAGGGGCATTCTCCGGAACCAGTTGACCAACCTCCGCATGGAAGAAGGTCAAACAGTAGCGCATTTGTACTAAAAAATAAAAGGTTTCTTAACGGAACTGACGAATCTCGGGGAAGAGGTAAGTAACCGAGATTCACTGACGTACGTGCTTAATTCGTTTCCGAGAAATTCCGATTGGACGTCTTTTGTTGATTCTTTTTTTATTGCTAAAGATCTCGAGACAACTTTGCTCGAAAATTTATTTTCAACATTTGAACTTCACGAATCGAGAATTGCAGGAAATCGAAAGACGAATGGTGTAGCCCTGAACGCGAAAACAACAGTACTAGGATCGGTATCCTCGGATGATGAAGAAGAAGAAGAAAAAGGATAC
Source organism: Boesenbergia rotunda (assembly GCA_024364735.1). Classification (NCBI taxonomy): domain Eukaryota; kingdom Viridiplantae; phylum Streptophyta; class Magnoliopsida; order Zingiberales; family Zingiberaceae; genus Boesenbergia; species Boesenbergia rotunda. Next base: position 351,864 of record JAGFNQ010006758.1, on the reverse strand, counting down.
TTGGTAAGGAAATTTAAAAAGTTTGTTAAATCTAATCAATTTTCAAAGTTTTAGGGAAAGAAGAAATCTCCGAAAAGACGAACGGTAAAGTGCTACAATTGTGACGAAGAGGGTCACATTAAAGACAACTGTCCCAAATTAAAGAATAAGAAGAAGGAAAATCAGCTGAAAAAAATGAAAGCGCTAAAAGCGACATGGGATTACACGTCTTCTGACGAGTCAGAAATCGAGGAGTATGCTGGACTTGCCCTGATGGTGAGTCATCAAGAGGAGGACGACGAAGAGAGTTCATCGGAGATGAGTATCAATGAAGGGGGAGAGTCGTCTAATGAAAACAGCAGCGACGAGGAACCACTAAGCAGCAAATATGACGATATGGTAAGTGAGGTATGTAAATTACCTCCCGACAAACTTTTTCTGTTTTAAAATATATTTTGAATAGTTTATGCAAAAAGAGGAGAAAAATATTGAGGTTGAAAAAGGAGTTATCTACATCATGTCCATTAAGTATGTTCGATAACTTAAAAAATAAAAATGAAAATCTAGAAAATTTAGTTAAAAAATTAGAATTTGATATTACATGCCTGCGACAGAAAAAGAATCATTATCCTAAGAGGCTGAACTGATATCTTAAGAATCACAAGGGCCAACTTAGGAAAATACCAAGAAATTATGTGTCCCCTAAATTTTTAACTAACCCGGTTGATAGTAACTTATTTTGGATTCCTAAATCTGTCTTAAATTAATTTTTGTTGCAGATATTGACTAACAATTTTTATTGTGTTATTTTTTTTAATTCAGTATAATTTTTTGTTACTTAAGGAAAGTTGGCTATACACTTGAAACTTTTTAAAATTTTTCGAACACTCTTCGAATTTTTATGATTTTTTAGATGAAACCATATTTTTAATTTTAAGAATTAGAAGGAAAAAGAGTTTGACTAGATCCGATTTTTTTGGATCTATAAATCAAATGTTGACTTTGTCAAAATTATTTCTGAATTTTTTAAGTCCATTTAGAATTTAAAAAAATAATGAAATTATATTTTCTTTAATTTGAAAAATTCTTGAAAATGCTATTTTTGAAAACTATTTTTTTTAATCTTTTAAGCTTTAGTTAAACACTTCAATTTTTTTCAATATGCTAACTTTTTCGTCCCCGATTTATTAGTCCCCGGTTTTTGCTGTGATCAAAGGGGGAGAGTAGGCTAGTGTAAGGGGGAGATTGTAGATTTGTATTGAAACATCTTTTTCATGCTCAACCTGTTTATTTAATTTTACTATTTTTTACTTAGTTGGTTTAACCCTAACTGAACCTGGGTTGTTGTACATCAAAAAGGGGGAGATTGTTGGTGCCCCGATAAGTTTTGATGTGATCAACCAGGTTAAGTTAGGTCCTGGTATGTTTAATCCCTCTGCTAAGTGTGCAGGAGCTTAGGTACGGAGGAAGTCAAGCGTAAGACGTAGGGAACGAGAAGGATTGTGCGGGAAAGTGAGTCGACGGGCTCGGTATAATCCGAGGGACGCGGAAGCTGCGGAAGAGTACGCCAGTGGAGCGAGAAGGACTCGTGCGGTGTCCAAGGGACGAGAAGCCCGGAGGAAAGACGCTCGAGGGGCGAAAGGTCGGAGTCGGGTTCGGGTGAGCCTAACTCCGGTTGGCCAGAAATCACCCAGAAGATGAAGAACCAAAAGACTAGTCGCTCGAAAAAGAAAGATTAAATTGTTGCTAAGAGGAATTGAACCCAAGACCTCGAGAGCAGAGGCGGCCAAGCTTACCAATTGGGATAAAGGTCGGAGATAGTTTGTTCTTGCCGATATTATTACTTGGAGATTACAATAACAATCTCGAGCAGAAGATAAAAAACCCTTTATCTCATAATGGATAAAGCCTTATCCTTTAATCAGATCCAATAGATGCAAGTTAATCCCATCCAAGATCAACCATCCAGATTACATCCATGGATCAACGACCAAGAGAAAATTCCTCAACAATCAACAATCCAGATTTATTCTTTTAGGCTATAATAGGCTTAGAGTTTCAACCTTTTCAATGATTCAATTAATTCATTCTTGTAAACTCTCTAAAAGTCTAGCGTGCTATTTTTATAAGGCTTCTCTGCCACAAGGAGATTTTTATTGAGCGTCTACTGCCTTGGAAGCAACATTCTCAGTTGCGACCAAGTTTTTTTTTTAAAGACGAGTGTCTCCACTTTCATATTTTTTTTACCGTCTATTCACCCCCCTCTAGCCGGTCCAACCCGATCCAACATAAGGCTGCCAGGGTATTATGTCATAAGATTGTGTTTTACTGAGACAAGTCAGCCACGACAAGACAAAGACCTCCCCCTCCCCTATATAAAGCCCCCTTTGTGCTTCAGAGAGGGGATTCCACTGCTGAAATATTTCCTCTTCATCCTCTGTTGCCTGTCCCCATTTTGGGTCCGACTCCGACTTAACTCTATCCTGCTAGCCTTTGATCCCGACCCCGACTCACACGCCGCCGCAACTTGTTCGTCTGACTGGGGCATCTCAGTCTGATTAAGTCATCTGAGTGAAAAACCCTCTCCATTTGTCGACAGGATCAATAAGTTAGCAGGGTATTGTGGACCCTTGCACTTGCTGGTGATGATCGTGTAGTTCAAGTTTTCAAAGTCGATGCAGCAGCCTAATAATAAATTTCCAAAGAACTGAGTCAGCACTTTCAGTTAAATGAAATAATCAACTGGCAGACTAACAACTATCTGTGGTTCGAGGGCCACAATAATGATCGTTGGCTATTTACAAAGAAGATGTGAGGCTCAATTGAGATTCGTTAAGTAGCTATGTCATCGCATTGTTCTTGAACCTAAATAGCCATACCAGTGTCAGCATATCTGAACACCAACATGGCGTGTTTTTTGTGATATAACAAGGAAATTAAGTACTTTAATAGCCATACTTTCAACAGTCAAGTATGTGAAGCTAAAACAGTCAAGCTTTTGAGTTCCTAAATTGCAAGTGGTGCATATCAAGAATGAAGTCAATCGACATAAGACTTATGAGAGACGCTGGTTCTTTGAATATTCACCTCTTAAAATTTTATCTTCTTGAGATGGAAAAAAAAAACAAGTTAAGAATGAAGCCTTCAAAAAGTCGGGAAAAAAAACATGAATGCAGCGTGATCTTTGAATCTTCTTGAAATTTTATTTTCTTGAGATGACAAAACAAAGGTTAAGTAATAACGCAGCCTTACAAATTGACTGCCAAAAAATTGAAGAAGGCTCTCTCAGTGATTTTGTTTCCCAATTCATAGTATTTGTTTTTCTCCTCTCTTTTTTGTTCAGGAACAGAAGCTAATGGTCCTTGAGAAATTGAAAAAGTAGCCAATAATGAAATGAGCAATGATAGGGAGAGTGAAAATGAGAGAGTGAAAATCATAGTGAATGACGTGGCATGACGTGACACTTTACATGCACATGTCCGATTATCGCTTGGATACCATCGGCGACCTTCTATCGTCGTCCCGAATCAAACTATACCCTGGGGGGTACGGTGAACCCGTCGGAGATCGTGCATGCAAGGTGCCACGTCATTCACTATGATTTTCACTCTCCCATTTTCACTCTCTCGATCATTATTCTAATGAAATAGTTGGAAAATATATATTTCACTTAGGGGCGTTTGGTTTGTTTCATTTTCCATTTTCGTTTTCCAGAAAACCGCATTTTCTAGTTTTCTGGAAAATGACTTTTTTTCATTCTCCAGTTTTCCAGAAAACACTATGTTTTTTTCTGGAAAACAAAGTTGAAAAATGCAAACCAAACATGTTTTCCAGAAAATCGCATTTTTTACAGAAAATGAAAATGAAAAACAGACTGGAAAATGCATCACTTAGCAATGCTTATTATTGTTATATTTGTTCTTTTAAGCTATTCTCCAAGTATCTTTCTTCGGTATACTCATACACTTTATTTCTAAAATTAGAAAATAGAAGTTCCTTCAAATTCAAACCCTTGAGATCAGGAATCAGGATCAAAATCCTTGAATTTCAAGTGAGGGGAAAAATTGTCAATAATTGTAAATTGACAAGATAAGTCAAATCCTTTCTATTCTATTGTCAATAATCATATAGAGGTCTCTTTAAGATTTTGATATAGCAACACATGAAACATGGATTCAGATTCTAGAATTAATACAAGAAATTACACGAAGACACAAATTTTCTGAGAACTAATTTGCACAGAAAAACAAAGTTTGTGTTTTGTTTTTCTTGCTGACAATGCAATCCTGCCCTTTAAAGGAAAAAAAAAATACTAAAATTAATTATCCTGCTAAAATTCTCTCTAGGGCGATGATTCCTCTCTGCACTCGAACGACGGTGGCCCCATGAATGCGCACCGGTAAGTTTATGTGGTGCACTTGCGTCAGATTTTTTGATTTTTACAGAGCTTAATGTTCTGAATTATTTGCAGTCATTGACGGGAGAACACATTGGTCAGTGTTTAATGTATTTTAAGTTTGGTTAAGAAAAGTTTAATTGTTTTTAGATGGTGTGAATCTGTATATTTTTAATTTTGGGTGTCATTGACGGGAGAATTAAACTTATCATGAGTTTAAATTCCAAGCTTATGTTATGAATGATCTTCAAGCTTCTCGTAAATGAATCTTAAGTCGAGAGATCTTGATAAGCAATCTTAAATCTCTATTCCACTCTTAAGAAATAATAAGCATAATAATTTAACCAAAGTCGCAGAAGCGTACCGCAATCCATCGTTGCAATCGGTCCTCCGGAGATGATCTTCAATCTGCAGACTTCCTTAGGTTTCCGAAGAGTTTTGTCGATGGGGAACAAAACAAAAGCATCGTCTGCAAACTGGGACCATAACCTCCTATTTATAGAATCCAAAGGTTGTCTTTTTCTAATTTGGCCCCTCAACAAATTAGAATTAGCACTTGGTATCCACAATATTTTATTCATAATAATTAAGCCCTTAAGTCAAATTACATAATTCTAAAATTTAGATCACAATAATTTTGACTTATTTAATTGATGACATACAACATTTATAATTACAATATGACCCTAAAATTCTAACAATCTCCTACTGGGTCATATGTGTAAACTTATAAATGTGTTAACCTTAGTGAGCTCAAAAACTTTTGTCATCATAACCATAGGGCTTCCTTAACAATCTCGTCCATTAATTATATAGACATAGGATCAATACAATCTTCGTTGTATCTTTCACAACTAAACCATCAATGGTCACATATATCAATACAATCAAATGACATAGATTAATTATGAATTTGTGGCATGAAAATTACATGCAAGGTGATCTATTCATGTCAATTTTCAACTGGTCCTCCTTAACCAAAGTGAGATCAAAACTTTAACTTTAGTTATACAAAGTGGAATGAAATAAATATTAAACTTTATATCTGATCAGAAAGTCTCTAAATACATAAGTTTCAGAGACATAACCAAGCATATATAGAAAACAAATATAGTACAAACTCCTATGGAATATAAATTTTACCAAACTGAATAACATCCATATGAGTGGTATGCTCATAAAAGATATTGGGCGGTAGACCTTTCGTCAAAGGATCTGCTATCATGGAGTTTATACCTATGTGTTCTATCAAAATCTGTCCACTTTGTACTCTTTCTTTCACAACAAGGAACTTGATATCGATGTGCTTCGATTTTGTCGAGCTCCTATTGTTGTTGGAATACAATACAGCCGATCTATTGTCACAAAATAACTTCAGTGATTTTTCAACCCTTCCCAAAATGCGCAGCCCAGAGACAAAATTTTTCAGCCATATTCCATGATTAGATGCCTCATAACATGCTATAAACTCTGCTGCCATGGTGGAAGAAACTGTCAATGCCTGTTTGGCACTTCTCCAAGAGATAGCTCCGCCAACCAACAGAAAAACATAGCCTGAAGTGGATCTCATGCTATCTTGGCATCCAGCAAAATCAGAGTCAGAATATCCCACAATCTCAAGAGTATCTGATCTTTTATATGTGAGCATGTAATCACTAGTTCTCTTTAAATATCTCATTACTCTCTTTGCTGCTTTCCAATGATCCATTCCTGGGTTGCTTAAATATCTGCCCAACATTCCAACAATGTACGCAATATCTGGACGCGTACAAACTTGAGCATACATAAGACTTCCTACTGCCGAAGCAAAGGGAATCTTTTGCATTTCTTGAGTCTCGAGGCTTCCTTTAGGGCATTGTTTAAGACTAAACTTATCTCCTTTAGCGACTGGGGTGTTTCCTGGTTTGCAATCTTGCATGCCAAATCTTTTAAGCACTTTATCGATATAGTTCTTTTGTGATAATCCAAGAATACCTTGAGAACGATCTCGGTGTATTTGGATTCCTAATACAAAAGATGCATTACCAAGATCTTTCATTTCAAAATATCTAGATAGAAATCTCTTGGTATCGTTTAACATATCTATATCATTTGTGGCAAGCAAAATGTCATCAACATATAAAATCAGGAAAATATGTTTGCTCCCACTGAACTTATGATACACACAATCATCTACCACATTCATCTCAAATCCAAATGAGATGATTATTTGATGAAATTTATGGTACCATTGACGAGACGCTTGCTTTAACCCATAGATGGATTTCTTAAGTTTGCAAACCATACTCTTTGGATCTCCCGATACAAAGTATTCTGGTTGCACCATATAGATTGTTTCCTCAATGTCTTCATTGAGAAAAGCTGTCTTGACATCCATCTGATGGAGTTCCATATCAAAGTGTGCAACAAGTGCCATGATTATCCTAAAAGAGTCTTTCGTTGAAACCGGAGAAAAAGTCTCTTTATAGTCAATTCCATATTTTTGAGTATAACCTTTAGCTACAAGACATGTTTTATATCTTTCCACATTACCGTTTGAATCCCATTTAGTTTTGAAAATCTATTTACAACCAATGGGTTTCACACCTTCTGGTAATAGGACAAGTTCCCAAACATTATTGTCTTGCATTGATTTATACTCTTCATTCATTGCCTCAATCCATTTTTGAGAATTTGAATCTTGCATGGCTTGACGAAAGTTGATTGGATCATCCTCCACCATGCCATCATTTTCCTCATGTTCTTGAAGTAGTACTATGTAATCATCTGAAATAGCACTCCTCCTTTCTCTAGTGGATCTACGTAAAGGTACTTGTTCTTGATGCATTGGTTCTTGAGGTTGTTGAGTTTGTTCTTCTGGGAGTTGACAGACAATGTCTTGTTGTTCTTGTATTGCATCTTGATCACTAACAGGAATAATATCCTGATCATTATCAGAAGCAATCATATGAATATAAACCATTTCCTCTTGAAGAGTAGTAAGAATCCATTCCTCCTCAAAGACAATGTCAAATACTTTATTCTTCCCCCCAAACTCAATATCCTCAAAGAACGTTGCAGTTCCCGTCTCAAAGATAGTCCGTGTTTTGGGATTATAAAACTTATAGCCCCTTGATCGCTCAGAATATCCAATAAAGTAGCTACTTACCGTTCTAGAGTCTAATTTCTTTTCATGTGGCATGTATGGTCTAGCCTCAGCTAGACATCCCCAAACATGAAAATGTTTTAAACTTGGCTTTCGCTTTGTCCAAAGCTCAAAAGGTGTTTTAGTAGCTGCTTTAGTGGGTACTCGATTTAGAATGTAAGCTGCTGTCTTTAATGCTTCTCCCCAGAGTGATATTGGTAAAGTTGAATGGCTAACCATACTCTTTACCATATCCTTAAGAGTCTGATTTCGTCGTTCAGCTACACCATTCATGCTTGGAGAGCCTGGCNCCCCTCATGTTCTCTCGCCATCTCGGTACAAAGATACAGATATGCAGTAATTTTTTGGCACTGCGGCAAGAACAGGCAGCGACTGATTCTACAACTTGAATGTTACAACATGGCGTCGAGGTAACTGTAGTTTTCGTCGCCGACTGTATTGGTAGAAGGCTACCATAAGTCCTATCCCATACCCCAACAAACAGCGCTTCTGTATCGGGACTGAATGACATGCCCGAGATTTCACCAAAGAAGTCCAGCTCCTGTCGTTTGTGGTAACCACTTCCCACATCGTAGATATGAACAAAATCAGCAGGTTCTGCCATTGCCAAAAATTGACCATCCGATGAGAAGCGAACCGATCTGATAGCGCCAAGATTGCCTCTCAATACGGCAACAGATTTTGAGAGGTTCCTGATGTCCCAAATCCGGCACGTTTTGTCCTGGTTACCGGTGGCAAACGTTTGGCCATCAGGATTCCATGACGATGCAAATGAGAAGTCCAGATGACCTTGCAAGGTATGGACAGTCTGCAATAACCAGAGAGTTGCAAAAGTTGTTATTCAAGCTAGACTAAAGTTTCGAAAGCCAAACCATGCAGCATTTAAACCACTTGGTGGAAGTGTTGATAACAGTCACTAAACTTTAGTTCATATCCAAGTTTTGGCTTTTCCAAATTAAAACTATTAAAGTAATAAATTTTCCATTTACTACTTAAAAGATAAATCAGAATCATAGTGTATTTATTCTCTAATTCGATCTCTTAAGGCCATTGTACCAATGTTTTACTCCTAACAATATTAGCATTTGGATACTACAAACCTTTCCCGTATGAGCATCAACCAACATGCTGTTAGGATCATCTCCCACAATGACGAGAACTTTTCCATCTGGACTTCGTGACGTATGCTGCAAAAAATAATAAAAAAAAAAGAGACGTCGCCAGTTATATTCACAATCCAAATGCTAGCATGCAACACAAACAAAATAACCAACACAAAATATTACTAGGAATTTGGTTTAACCCATTCTGGATAATTTTACAAATTATTTGTCTTACATTCACTGGCCACGGAAAGCGAAAATGCTTGCAAAGCTGAAATTTCTCCATATCAAAGTCTCGTACTCCACAGTCATTATTTGAAGACATGAAACGAACAGCCCCACTGGATATGTCACATTACAGTCAGGGAAAAAAAGCATACATGTAAGAACGTTAGTGACAGTAATGCATATTACCTCGAGCTTTCATAAATCTCCAGAGCATTGGTGATAGCATTGTCATCATATGTCGTTCGGCAGCAAAAGCTAATTCCTTCCCGGTCTAAAAACTGTTTCAACATCAAAGAAAAGAATATTGGATGACATTGATTTCACCATCAATCATATGTACACTGAAGCATGATAATAACCTGTGGACATCCTCAACTAGAAAGAAACAAACATACAGATACTTATTTTTCTCTAACAAACTCAGGGTTAAATACAAACCTTTAATACATCCTTCCATTTATCAAGGCCAACATTTGGACATATATATGAAGAAAGAATTCAGCATAACAATACAACATTTGCATCAACAATAATCAAAGTGCTTCAATACGCGCATTAAAGAGAATTCTCAAGCTCTTCTATTTAACAAGGCCAAAAGTATGACATATATATGTAGCAACAATAGAAGATTTAAATCAACAATAATCACAGTGCTTCACTATGCACATCAAAGAGAATTCTCAAGATCAATATAGTAAAAGGGTGTCACGTTTTAACTCAAATTGGTGTCTCAATCAAGTTCTTCTAGTGGGAAAAATGATATCTAAAAATAAATACTATCAAACCAAATAATCACATAATGGAGGAATCAGTAGGTAGCTCTGGTAATCACTGGTCATACATTGAACCAAAAAGATGAAGTGTAGCAACCAAATTATCCATGTTGGAGGTATCACTGAGACAGGTACTGACTGATCCAATTGTAAACTAAAAATCTTATAATACATAGGAGACAAGCAATCCCAATCTGATGGATGAATAGGAATGGTATTTTACTGGTAAGATCATGAACCAGCTAAGGGACCAAATTGTCTGAGCCACATTAATAATGATTTATCTGCAATATTAGATGTCCTAGACAGCCTGAACTTTTCAAATATAAGACAGAGAGAAATCATACTGAAAATAGAAGGGCAACTAAGGCCTTTAGAGAAAAGGCACAGACTTATGTATTCAAGCTTCCAGGTTTAACCAAAATAAGCAAATAACCAAAACGGCATCATATAAATATTAGCCTGTAGCATGGGTGCGCTGCGCTAATGTTAGCTATAGTATGGATGTTTCGACTCTCATCGCACCCTGACGAGTCTCATACATGGTAATGTTCAATGATTTGTCGTAAGCTAACAAGTCCATCCACCGAAAATGATTGCCCCACTTGGATATAGTAGACCCTTCGACTGACAACCCTATCAAACATCTCATCCTGATATGCAGCTAAAGTGAGCATCCTAGCTTCCCTCCCAACAACACACACACCTTCTCAAGTTGACAAAGCCTGCTGTCTCGAGCCCATAATCCAACCCACTCAGCCTCATAAACTCTGTGGGAAAAAGGGCCCAGCGCAACACCTCATAGGGAAATCCATTAACCAACCAAATTTAGTATCTACAATCCCCCAATTATATCAAGCCATAAATCACCACCTCTCTTACCAATGTTGATGAAAATCATTAAGCCTACAAAATAAACATAGAAAATTAGGACCAGATTTGCAAGTATTAACACAAAGAATGTATGAAGAATCTTTGTTTCCTTATTATAAGGTTAAGAAGGAAATAATTTACTAACTTGAATGCAATAAAACAAATATGTTATTTGCTGTTGCATTTAATTTGTGGGTCTTGCTTATAACACACACCAGTAATAATAAACTAAAAAACTTCAGGTGCGAGCAAGCTTTCTCTAGTTAAATGAAGAAGAAATCCTTTGTTCACCCAAAGAGAAGAGCAAAAGGATGCGTTCAAGTGCTCAACATCTGTCAAGTCGAATGCCCATTATCTGCTCCGAAAGAGGATAAGAAACGAAAAGTAGTGAATGTCATCCTTAGTTCGTGTCAGTCATCTCAATACTCCGCAACTGCTTGGTGGCGGTGGTGATAACAATCTTATAGATTGTTTGGGAGCTGAGTGTTGATTGGTTTAAAAAAGGCTGTTAATAGAGTTCAAAGAGGTTATCTAAGAGATTAAAATATTAAATAGATTGATAGGCGGTGGCCATGTCAAGCCACTGCTTGCAATGTGACTATTAGAACAAGAAAGACTAGCCATTAAACAAGAGAATCCCAATTTCAAGTTCACACACTTGCAATTTTGCAAGTAATATGCACATGCCACAAACTCCACGGTCAAAAAAACAAGCGCCAGCCATCTTCATACCCCCAGAATCCCATTGGTGGCAAATGAGAGTGGTATCACTCCATAATTGGCAGGTGATTGCTGATTGGTTAAAATATGAACATTATTAGAGTTCAGATAAGATTGCATATCCTAACTAGCACAAGGTTTCCTACCAAGCCTCAACAAATCAAATTCCACAAACAAATACTCACAAAAGTGTGTCAAACCGGCCAACCTAATGGCATCTTAGATATTCTTGTCAATTCTCGAATGACAAACAAATTAGCTAATCTAGTCGAGCTAGAAGTGTTCCAGGAACAATGACCTGACTACCAATTAGGCCAACAACTGCAATGAAAAATATACAAAAGCACAGTATAGTTTCAGTTCGCTTGGTCTCTACATATTGGCTAGCTGATAAACAAAACAGTAATGCATATAGTTGGAAGAAAGTAGCAATTTAATTCCGCCCGTGACGACCCAATCATGGCTGGTCCCAAGTCCGGATAAAGGAGGAGGGTTACGTTAGATTGCCAGCCAGTGTTAAACTATGACTGTAACATCTCGACAAGGACCACTACATCTCCAGAACTCGAGTGTAGTCCTGAATATGTAAGAGTTTGCATTGTAAGGTCCGACTGTAACGTATCGGCAAGGGTCGATACATCTCTATTAAAATTTGGGTATAATGTTAAATAGGCAAAAGATCTCACACCATAGGTGGGATAAAAACAAACATTATAAAAAAACTAATAGTCTAAGATTTGGAACATGAAACATTGAAACCCTCACTGTAGAGCAATGCAGATAGTAGATACGATGATTAGGAAAAGAACTAGTATTTTGTGTGTAGAAAAGATAAAATGGGTAGGCGAAAAGACAAAAACAATAGAAAACTCTGGTTTTAAGTTAAGGTGCACAAGAAAGAATAAAACAAGAAATAAAGTGGATATTTTGTAGATAGTTCTTTAAAAGATGAAATTGTTGGAGTAATTAGAAAGGGGGATAGAATTATAGCTCTCAAAATAGTAATCACGAAAGAAACTGTGAACGTAATTAACATATATGCACCTCAAGTAGAATTAGGTGAAGAAACAAACTTAAGATTTGGGGTCAACTTAGATGAGATATTACAAAATATTCTATAAAATGAAATGATTTTAACAGGATGCGATCTAAATGGATATGTCAAAGTGAAAAACGAAGAATATGAGAGGGTGCATGGAGCTTATGGATTTGATACAAGAAATGAATAAGGAAAAACTATATTGAATTTTGCGAAAGCATATGACCTTATACTAGCTAATACGTTTTTTAAGGAAAAAAACACTTGGTCACATTTAACAGTATCGCAAATTGACTTTTTTATGGAAGAGAGATAGGAAGATTTGTAAAGAATATAAGGCTATCCCTAGAGAAAGCTTAATTACCCGACATAGATTAGTAGTGTTTGATATACGCCTTAAGCATAGTATCAATAGAAAGAACATATACATGACTCCTAGAATTAAGTGGTGGAAGTTAAAGGATGGGAAGCAAAACATATTTAAGAAGAAGGTAAAAGTGCAAACATTAAATTAAATATACGATAACTCTAATACGACATGAGATAAGATGCTATCAAAGTTGAAAATAAAAGCCAAAAATGTACTTTGTGAGTTAAAGGGGGCATGCACCACCAAGTAAGGAATCTTGGTGGTAGAATGAGAAAGAACAAGAGAAAATGAAGGAAAAACGAATAGCTTATAAAGAGTTATATATTTGTAAGAATGAGGAAAACTTTAAAAAAAAATAGATATATAATAGCCAAAAAAGAGGCTAAGAAAGTGGTGAATGAAGCAAAAAATTGAAACTTTTAAAATAATTATATCAAAACTTGGACACAAAAGAAGAAAGAGACGTTTATAGAATAACTAAAGTGAGAAAGAGAAAAACAAGAGATCTTAGCCAAATAAAATGTATTAAAGATGAATGCAACAGAGTACTAATAAATGATGGAGAAATAAAAAAGCGGTGGAAGATATATTTTCATCAACCTTTTAATGAAAGTGCAGGTGACCAATATAACTTAGGCAATTTAAATAGGTCAAATGAGTATAAAAATTTAAATTTTTATCGTAAAATTTAAACTTCAAAAATAAAACAAATTTTGAAAGGGATGCAAAATGAAAAAGTCATGGGATATCCCAATAGAGGTATGAAAGTGCTTAGGTAAACAAGGCATTGAATGGATTACAAAATTATTTAATATAATATTGAAAACGAAAAAAATGTCTAAGTAATAGAGAGTAAGTACTCTAGTTCTTTTATATAAAAACAAAGGAGACATACAAAATTGTGCAACTATAGGGATATTAAACTAATGAGTCATACCATGAAACTTTAGAAAAGAGTAATAGAAAAAAGATTAAGGAAGGAGACCATGGTGACCAAAAATCAGTTTAGATTCATGCCTACAAGGTTGACAATAGAAGTTATACATCTTCTCAGACAACTAATTAAAAAGTATCGAGAACAAAAGCAAAATCTACGCATGATATTCATTGACTTTGAAAAAACTTATGATAGGGTCCGAAAAAAAAATATATGGAAAATTCAAGAAAAGAGAAGTGTTAGCGTAACATATTGAATTAATTAAAGATATGTATGAGGATGTAACGATCGGAGTAAAGACTTCAGGCAAATTAACTGAAGCATTTCCAATAAGGATAGGGTTACATCAAAGACTAGCTCTAAATCCCTATCTTTTTACACTAATCATAGACGAACTCACGGAACGCATTCAAGATACAATACCATAGTGCATGTTGTTTGCAAATGATATTGTTTTAATAGACGAGACACGTGAAGGAGTAAATGCTAAATTAAAATATTGGCGGGAAACACTAGAAGTGAAATTTTAGGCTTAGTAGAGTAAAAACAGAATATATGAAATTTAAGTTTAGCAATATTAGACGTAATGAGACAATTGTTAAGATAGAAAATAACAAATTATAAGGAATTGAGTGATTTAAGTATTTAGGATCATTTTTTACAAAATGATAGAAGGATTAAGACAGATGTCTTACATACAATACAAGCAGGATGGTTGAGATAGAAATTAACGTCGAATACTTTATGTGATCGTAAAGTAGCTCTAAAACAACAACAACAACAACAACAAAGCCTTATCCCACTAGGTGGGGTCGGCTATATGGATCCTTTTACTCCATTGAGATTTTTATAATATACGCCATTGAGTAGATAAAAGAAAATTCTACAAAACTTAAAAGAAAATTCTACAAAACGGTATATAACGTTAAATGGTAGGCTATGACACGGGCACATGAGTAGAAGATGAAAGCTACAGAGATGAGGAAATTTTGAGAGGCACGTTTAAGATGGTATGAGCGTGTACTTAGATGGCCAATAAATATCATGATTAGATAATGTGAAACTATAACAAATATGCACATTAAACGAGGGAGAGAAAACCAAAAAAAACTTGGTTAGCAACAAAAAAAAACAAGATAAAATTTATTTAATATAGATGATATAATAAGGGATATAGCCCAATGGCATATAAAAATCCATATAGCCGAGCCCAGCTAGTGGATAAGGCTTGATTGTTATTGTTGTGGTGGTGGTGGTGGTGGAAGGAAGTTGCAATTTAAATGATTTAGGTCGGATGGAGAATAGCCAAGGAATTAGGGTGGATGCAAGCGTGTGAGATGCAACAACAGAGTTCTAATGATTAAAAGACAAGTGTGCTGCATGAATGCAGTGGCTATCAATGATTGGCTGACCTCTCTATGATTTCTCAAAAATTGGTTCAAATAAAATCAACACTGAAGATCAAACGATTAAATGAGGACCGCTTGAAGGACACAAAAAGGCATAGTGGTAATAACTGGTGCCTAAAATCTAGCCTAATTTAGCAATGGAGTTTGAGAGCTACTTACAAGCAAAATAGAATTGAGAGACTGTGCAAAATCAAACCAAATAGAGATCAATCAGTTAAGAATTTCATTTATAGGGACATGTTTCCTTCATGAAATCTTGAACTCCCAGAAAAGCTTTGGTAGTTATGCAATTACATTGTCTAGTTTTGTACAACCAATTTTTTGAGATTCTCAGACATCTTGCATGCCCATGACAATCACATTCCCAAAGAACCCAATAAATTCTATCTAATATTCCCTCTAATTGGAAATGTTAAACAAGTTCTTAGGATAAAATTACCCTCTGCTTTTATATAAAGTTGATGTGTAAAATATGAAATATAATATAGTAGTAAATATTCAACTCATGTTAATATTTTAAATAGTCAAATGATATTTTTAAGATGAGTAATATTGGAAACTGAAGGATATTATTATCACATTCCTTTCAATGGATTTGTTCAAACTCACATTCTTATCAATTTACAATGTGAACGATTGTCAGGCAATGCTTATTCTCATGGTGATCTCTGATTCCATGAACCAAAAAAACTCTAAAATAACATTCTTCAATTATTCCTGAAGGGGCAGTTCTTGTGCTAAAAAATTCTTGGAAGCACATTAAAACACAAATTTCAATATTGGCTTTTCCATCAAATCATGAACATTGCCATGAAATAAAGATTAACTATAGAACAAACATTTTAGCACTCATGGAGAACAAGAAACAAGGTCCCTGTATTTATTTAGTCAGGAATATTTATGGTAAAAAAAATGTTTAGACAAACAGGACTGGTCAATTAGTCAAAGTACAACACAACACATAAGTAGCTCAATCATTAACCCATCTCCGAGCCACAAGTATGGATTCTTTCAAACGTAGCAGACAAAACAATAACAATAAAAACCATGTAAAAAACATAAGCAACCCAAGATTAGGAAGATTACCTTACAGATAAGTTCACCTTGGAATCCTCCTGCTACAAGCAAGTTATCTTTCACAGCTAATGTACTAACTTGTGTCTGTGAAAATCCCTCCAACAAGCTACCAGGGTGTTTCTGTATACAGATACTATTTTTGTAAACCTAACTTGAAATGCATTCCGGATATCAAAAATCATAACCTCAATTCTCAAAAACACCTTAAGTGGGAAGAACACAGTTAAAATATATCAGCAACAATAAAGTAAAACGGATTCTATTAGCACACCTCACATGGAGCTATATGCCCTGAAACATTGATAACTTCATATTTTTCCCCGTTTAAAGCAGACCAATGAAGCACAGAATAGTGTGACATTAAGTAGACATCATGCTTTGATGTAGCCCAAACCAAATTTCTGAGCTGCAAATTCAAAATGGAATAGGTGTCATCAAGAAGAGTACTTGAGCTCATATAATGCTTTAAGCAACCTAGAAAACAGAGTTGAGAAGAAATATTTTATAGGCTTGATACAGATGCTCTTGAACATAACTGAGTCGTGAAAAAATAAGGTCATATTCAACTTGCCAGCAGCAATTGACTTGTTCACAAGACATGCAAATCCAAAGAAACCTCCGAATTCTTCTACAATATGGACGGTTGATCAAAAGAGTAAGGGCCGATACAAAGTACAAACAACAGGAAGTTGATATGGGTGTGCAGTAGTGAACACATGTGAAACCATCAAACAGTCATCATTCTTGTATTATGAAAAACTGATTGCTATATGAAAATTTACATATGTGATGAGAGAATGTTTGTCCGTAAGCACTATCCTACTGGAAAATAAATAGCTTGGATTAAGGATTCAATAAAAATATATAATAGATTCCAACAGATTGCTAGCTAATGGGTTCCTTTCTACATCATTGAAGAAAACGTGTTCCATAATTTAAATTAAAACCACAAAAATGTAAGCACGCCATAAATTTGATTAATTTAATTGAAATGAAAACCCCTCCATGCCAATCTGATTAAGCAACTCATTTTGGCAAGATCATGGGATTGTAGAGAAGTGGAATTATTTGATTCATGCCCAAAGGATGGAACAAATTTACTCACTTGGAAATGAAGAATAGTGGATTTGACAGATCTTGTATTTCGCTGGAACTCATAATACATGCCACCTTTCTCGGTTGGTTTGCATTCCTACACGATTGATGGGGGCAAAAAAAAAGAGCTGGATGATCAAACAAAGATGTGTTGCTAGTAAATGCAATTGTGTTACTCATTCATCAAAGTTCAAGTTCATACCTTTTCAGATTCTTCTCCAGAATTTGGAACATTTTCATAATTTTTGTACTGCTCCAGCCTGGTTTGTCTATACCTCTCGCGTGTAATGCTTAGTGTACTCCATGGTATTCCTTGAATATCTTTTCCTTTCCTTGCTTGAGCAGAGGAAATATCATTTGCCCTTCCATTCTGAAAATCACAAAGACACTAAGTTGTGAAAGACACAGAAATAAGAAAACATTGAAGAATAAATAGGAAAGCAATACAATAATGATGATGAGAAGTTTGTATTTTATCGAAGATAAACTAAAATGAGTGATAATATTACAAATGCTTCATCCTGTTAAGTGGAGGAACTAAAAAGGAAAGAAGTAGATATAAGCATACCAAAGGGCCATATTCTTCATCATCAGAGTCTGAATAGCCCATCGCTCTACCTTGAAATTCTTCATACATGTCATCTTCTACATCTCCCATCTCATAATCTTCTGCCATTTCATCCATATCATCAAAGTGGTATCGTGGCATATATTCTCCTACCAAAGATAAATAGATATTAATGTATTCTTAAGGATAAGAATAACCACATACATATGACAGAAATAAATACAAATATTCAAACAAAATCTATGAAAAATAAATACAAATATTCAAAGAAATAACACCATCTTAAAGAGAAACAAGAGAATATGATTTTACAAAATATCAAAATAAAAAGGGCCTTGTTCATTCATTGATGCACCATCCTAAAGATTCAGAAATCACAATTATAAATTATTAAGCAAGCGTCCAAAAAGGAAAAAAAAAATATTGCAAGAGGCCACAATTACACATGTATATTTACTCATAACAAAAAGATTTCCTTCAATATCTTTGCACCATTGTACTCAAAACTCAAAAGCAACCAGTTATTCACAGAAACCATCACAAAGAATGGAAAAAAAAGATCATTTTTAAAATGTCTGCGCAGCCTATGGAGAACGCCAACTGAATATGAGAACTAGATATAATATTTTCATTTAAGCTTACACAACATCAACACTAAGAGATATTAGTCCGATCAACTTAAATTGTCTACCTATAAAATGGGTTGCTTTGTAGCATAAGTTTACAACAAATCAAAATGTAACTAACAAGGGCATGAACCAGTCCGAACCTTAAAACCAAATAGACCACGCCCTTCACTAAATTATCCCAGACAACACAGGAAATCCGAAAGGAAGATAGATTTTATAAAGAACCCCTAAAACCTTAAACGAGATCTGTCAAGTAAAGCAGCAGCATGAAGCAACACCTGAACCTCCGCACTTACTGACGACATGAGGACAACAAACAACCAAAAGCGACCGACGGCCTTTAAATCGATTGCAGATAACAAAGATCTTATCAGGTCAGGGAACGAATCGTAAAAAAAAATGATGGGTTTTCCATAATTAGTATGCACCTGCAATAGGTTTCCAGGACCTTTCAGATCTGCGGAGCGATGATTAGCATCCACACGGGGTCAGAATCCGAAGAATCGGACGCCTTCCAAGCATTACCCGAAGAAATTCGCGAAAATAAAAAGGAGAGGGTTAGGGTTAGGGCAAATTTCCCCCTTTTTTAATGCATTTCCTATCGATGAAGCAGCAGCGAAAACGACAGGATGTGAATAATAAGAGGATGATCTGAATTAATACCGACTCGCCTTGGCCGTTGAATTTACAAAAATGCCATCCCATAATTAGTTTCATTAGACATTATATTTTTAAATTTTAAATAAATTCGAGACAAATGGGTCTTTTCAAATGCTGATTTTTTTAAGTTTTCCATTTAGAAATTAAAAATGAAAACAAAATAAAATATTTAAAAATAAGTGCATATGGTAATATGAAATGTATTTTATTTTCCCAATTATTAAATTCTATTTGCTAAAAACTAAAAGAGATGATAATTGTCGAGAAACAAACAGAGTTTTGGCCAATAATTCGCTGCTTCAAAATTAACTATTATTTTAGTAAAATCCTGTACTTTCTAATAAATAAACAGGGTATGAGAATATTAAAATTAAAATGGCCATTTATTTTATAAAAATACACGAAAATGATCTTTGAGCTTGACCTTAAGTGGTTAAAGATAATTTTAAAATAATTAGCAATCAATATTTTGTAAATAAATATGTTATAATATATAAACTATTACAAAGGTTTTTTCAATCTCGGGCTATCGGCTTAGTCTCACGAAAATTTCCCACCGGCCATCAGGGTAAATCGGGAAGTACTCGCAGTGGACGGTCTAAAAGTCCAGCATCATAAGGTTCGCACCCCATTTAAAAGAAAAATTCTTACAAATGTGTCGTAATTAGGGGTCGAATCACGGATATCTGGGATAGCAATTAATATGTTATAATATATAGGTGATTAAAATGTTTAAGAAATAACCGAACAATATAAATTAATTACAGGCATATTTTAATAGATTTATAACTAGTTAAATGCTTATATTATTTAAGAAATAGAAGATTATAAATTTCATGAAATAAAAGTTCTAACAAAATTTAATGCATATGAGCACTTTAATGTAAAGAGAATTAATTTTAAAACGTATGACATTTGAATAGATTAGATCAATCGACTGGACTCCCAGCTATCTTGTGGAGGTACTGTCATGAGACTCTGACGTAATGGTAGGGTAATTAGTTATTATCTTAGGTATTCATGGGTCGATTCCTACATATGATATATTTTATAAGAATTTTTCTTCCAAATGGGTCACGAATCTTAGGACGCTGGACTTTTAGAACGCCCACCGCGAACGTTTCCCGATTTACCTTGGGAAATTTTCGTAGGATCGAGCCGGTCATCTCAGATTCGTCTGCTATCTGGTCCAACATTTTTACACCCGGGATTATGGTGCAGCGGTAGGACGACTAGTCGCTATCCGAAACATCCGCGGTTCGATCCCTAGCTACGACGTATTTTGTAGGAATTTTTGTTCCAAATAGAGCGTGAATCCTGAGATGCTGGGCTTCTATATTGCCCATAATAAACGCTTCTCGATTTATCCTAATAATCGATGAAAAAATTTTATGATACCGAATTAATTATGTGAATTTGGTCCAATATTTTTTTAATTTTCTTGCAGAGGCACTGCCCTTGATAAAGGTACAGTCCAATAAAAGTTTAAATTCATTAATAATAGTTTTTTAATTATTATTTCTTATCTCTAATGTTAAACCAATTAAATTTTATTTTTAAAATTTAAAAATTAGATTATAATATTGTAATTAAAAAATAAAATTAAAAGAAAATAGATGCTCGTGAATATATATTTAGGATGCTTAATAATTTTTATTTATTTATTTATTTATTTATTTAGTTTGGATTAAGTTAATTAGATTTTAATTATAAGATTTAGTGGTTATATTGTAATATTTAAGTTAAAAAAATCAACTGTAAAAAAATTTAAATGTTTATTAGTATATATTATATGTATTTAAAATTATAAATTTAAAAAAAATATTGATTTTTTAAGAATAAATAAATAAAAAAATTCGGTCGATATTGACTGAAATATTTAAAAGGACAATTTGCTGAAGAAATATTTTTTAAATGGGTCCCTTGTATTTATGAGGTGTGCATGGATAACCATGAATAGGCATGAGTCGCATGACAACAGCCACAGAACTTGGGAAAGCTACTTGCCTCTCCTCCGTTTTATGATTATTTAGAAGTTTTCAATTAGGACACGAATCTGGAAAATAACACTAATTTATTTCAAATACTTCTATCGTTTTTATGATAAATTAATAAAATCGACGTCAATTTGGCTAAAAAAAAGCCTATTTGACAGTGTTTTTTTTTATATCATAAAAGAATTAAAAATTCATGTTAATTTTTTTATAATTCAAATATTTAATTTTTCGAAAGGATTATTTTGAAAGTGATTGATTCAATTTTATGTAAATTTTTCATCAGTCATTAAAATAAATTTAAAAATATGATGAATTATTTATTTTTTCCACAGTCAATTTTCTAAAAAATAGATTAATCCGGACCAATTAATCCTATAAAAATTTCCGGCCAATAACATATGAAAGTGTGAGCTAACATTCCAAAATAATCTTCTGGAGAAATATCCACCTTTAATAAATTTTTTAATAAATTTAAAAGTATTCAAAGTTAATAGTAAAGATATTTTTTTTTATTTTAAAATCATTTTCAAGACTAAACAAAAAAAAAATATAAGATTTGATGATCTCATGATCACACGGTAAAATTTTACATCCAAATAAAGGACACTACAAGCGTTATACTATTGTTGTATGATGCGAAGCATAAAACATCACATCCTGAACAAATTTCATTAAAATATTAAATCAAAGTCATATTTTGCTGCTCTGATTACTTCCACACTCACAAGAAGAGAGATTTTGAGCAATTGAAATTGCATTTCTCAATCACAAAGTAAACCAAAAACAAAACATTACCAATGCCATGGTTTACATGAATTTGTGAATTTATCTAAAGAGCAAAAAGTTTATTTAACTCAGAATCAATATTTCACTACTTTTATCAGTTTAACCAACAAAGGGATATTATTCTTCCAAAAAAGAGCATAATCAGTAGCACTCTCCGATCCCGGGGGAAGAGCATCGCAAGCGAGGCCTTCCTTGCCTTCACGACATTCACAGGCAAAAAGACCTAGAGGATACTTTCCATTGAGGTTAATTAGGGGGTGCTTGGTAAGTGGGTTTAGAAGGCGTAAATGAGAATGAAATTTATTTCATTCCCATTTATGATGTTTGGTATACGGGAATCGAAATCAAAATATGGATATGATACCCCTGATTTTATAATTCAGCCCCCACTAGGTTATCACTAAACTCATAAATCCCTTAATCAAAATCGATTACCATTTTCATTGCCGAATGTATACCAAGCATCCCCTTAATATAACTGAACATGGTTGTGGCACAGTCATTTGCAGCATCATTCAACTGATCCCCATAGGGGCATGCAAATTCCTTGAAGGCAGTACAACATAAGTTAGCAGGGTATTGTGGACCCTTGCACTTGCTGGTGATGATCGTGTAGTTCAAGTTTTCAAAGTGGATGGAGCAACCTAATAATAAATTTCCAAAGAACAGAGTCAGCACTTTCAGTTAAATGAAATAATCAGCTGGCGGACTAACAACTATTTGTGGTTCGAGGGCCACAATAATGATCGTTGGCTATTTACAAAGAAGATGTGAGGCTCAATTGAGCGTTAAGTAGCTATGTCATTGCATTGTTCTTGTACCTAAATAGCAATACCAGTGTCAGCATATCTGAACACCAACATGGCGTGTTTTTTGTGATATAACAAGGAAATTAAGTACTTTTATAGCCATACTTTCAACAGTCAAGTATGTGAAGCTAAACAGTCAAACTTTTGAGTTCCTAAATTGCAAGTGGTGCTATGAAGAATGAAGTCAATCGACATAAGACTTATGAGAGAGGCTGGTTCTTTGAATATTCACCTCTTAAAATTTTATCTTCCTGAGATGGAAAAAAACAAGTTAAGAATGAAACTTTCAAAAAGTCGGGAAAAAAACATGAATGCAGCGTGATCTTTGAATCTTCTTGAAATTTTATTTTCTTGAGATGACAAAACAAGGTTAAGTAATAACGCAGCCTTACAAATTGACTACCAAAAAATTAAAGAAGGCTCTCTTAGTAATTTTGTTTCCCAATTCATACTATTTGATTTTCTCCTCTCTTTTTTTGTTCAGGAACAGAATCTAATGGTCCTTGAGAAATTGAAAAAGTAGCCAATAATGAAATGGTTGGAAAATATATATTTCACTTAATCTTTCACTTAGCAATGCTTATTATTGTTATATTTGTTCTTTTAAGCTATTCTCCAAGTATCTGTTTTCGGTATACTCATACACTTTGTTCCGGAAGGAGTCGACGATGATGATCAGTCACCGAGGTTCAGCCCCCGTGCAGGTCGTTATGGCGAGGAGAAACTCCGTGCCCTACGAGATCAACACGAGCGTTAGGGGACATTCCGGAAGGGAGCCGACGGCGTTGTACTATTGTTGCATGATGCGAAGTATAGAACATCACATCCTTAAGAAATTTCATTAAAAATTAAACCAAAGTCATATTTTGCTGCTCTGATTACTTCCACACTCACAAGAAGAGAGTTTTTGAGCAATTGAAATTGCATTTCTCAATCACAAAGTAAACCAAAAACAAAACATTACCAATGCCATGGTTTACATGAATATGTGAATTTATCTAAAGAGCAAAAAGTTTATTTAACTCGGAATCAATATTTCACTACTTTTATCAGTTTAACCAACAAAGGGATATTATTCCTCCAAAAAAGAGCATAATCAGCAGCACTCTCCGATCCCGGGGGAAGAGCATCGCAAGCGAGGCCTTCCTTGCCTTGACGACATTCATAGGCAAAAAGACCTAGAGGTTACTTTCCATTGAGGTTAATTAGGGGATGTTTGGTAAGTGGGTTTAGAAGGCGTAAATGAGAATGAAATTTATTTCATTCCCATTTATGATGTTTGGTATACGGGAATCGGAATCAAAATATGGATATGATACCCCTGATTTTATAATTCAGCCCCCACTAGGTTATCACTAAACACATAAATCCCTTAATCAAAATCCATTACCATTTTCATTGCCGAATGTATACCAAGCATCCCCTTAATATAAGTGAACATGGTTGTGGCACAGTCATTTGCAACATCATTCAACTGATCCCCATAGGGGCATGCAAATTCCTTAAAGGCAGTATAACATAAGTTAGCAGGGTATTGTGGACCCTTGCACTTGCTGGTGATGATCGTGTAGTTCAAGTTTTCAAAGTCGACGGAGCAGCCTAATAATAATTTCCAAAGAACAGAGTTAGCACGTTTAGTTAAATGAAATAATCAACTGGCAGACTAACAACTATCTGTGGTTTAAGGGCCACAATAATGATCGTTGGCTATTTACAAAGATGTGAGGCTCAATTGAGATTCGTTAAGTAGCTATGTCATTGCATTGTTCTTGAACCTAAATAGTTATACCAGTGTCAACATATCTGAACACTAACATGGCGTGTGATATAACAAGAAAATTAAGTACTTTTATAGCCATACTTTCAACAGCCAAGTAAGTGAAGCTAAAATAGTCAAACTTTTGAGTTCCTAAATTGCAAGTGGTGCATATCAAGAATGAAGTCAATCGACATAAGATTTATGAGAGAGGCTGGTTCTTTGAATATTCACCTCTTAAAATTTTATCTTCTTGAGATGGAAAAAAAAACAAGTTAAGAATGAAGCCTTCAAAAAGTCGGGAAAAAAACATGAATGCAGCGTGATCTTTGAATCTTCATGTAATTTTATTTTCTTGAGATGACAAAACAAGGTTAAGTAATAACGTAGCCTTACAAATTGACTGCCAAAAAATTGAAGAAGGCTCTCTTAGTAATTTTGTTTCCCAATTCATACTATTTGATTTTCTCCTCTCTTTTTTGTTCGGGAACAGAATCTAATGGTCCTTGAGAAATTGAAAAAGTAGCCAATAATGAAATGGTTGGAAAATATATATTTCACTTAGGCTACGTTTGGTAGGGGGTAATGTAATCGGGTCTGTAATGTAATCAAATTTGTAATATAATGTAATGTAATCTTGATTACATTGTTATGTTTGGTAATGAGTTGTATATAATCTTTGATAACCATTACAAGTTGGATTCCTTTGTTTGGTGAGGGGTAATCCATCCTGTAATGTAATAAAGATTGACGACCGTCGCCGGTCGGTCGGTCACCATCGACCGGCCGGCGACCGTCGGCAGCCGCCGGTGACCGGCGAACCGCCGGCGGCAGGCGGCCGGCGGCGACCGGCGAACCGTCGGCGGTCGGCGGCCGGCGAACCACCGGCGAACCGCCGACCGTTGGCGGCGGCGGCGGCTGCGGTCGCCGGCTGCCGCCGACAGTCGGCGGCGGCGGCTGCGGTCGCCGGCCGCCGCCGGCGGTCGACGGCCAGTGACCGATGAACCGTCGACGACCGACGACCGTCGCCACTTGGCCGACGACTTTTCAAACTGTAATGTAATCCAGATTACGGAGGTTTTGTTTTGTAATCCAGATTACAAATCATCAACCTCTTTTGTAATCGAGATTACATTACATTACAATTTTAAAGTTATTCCAAACAAAGTAATCCAACTTGTAATGTAATCTGGATTACATTATAGGGTGGATTACACCCTACCAAACGCAGCCTTAATCTTTCACTTAGCAATGCTTATTATTGTTATATTTGTTCTTTTAAGCTATTCTCCAAGTGTCTTTCTTCGGTATACTCATACATTTTATTCCAGAAGGAGTCGACGACGATGATCAGTCACCGAGGTTCTGCCCCCGTGCAGTGGCGAGGAGGAACTCCGTGCCTTGCGAGATCAACACGAGCGTTAGGAGATACACCGGAAGGGGGCCGGCGGCGTTATACTATTGTTGCATGATGCGAAGTATAAAACATCACATCCTTAAGAAATTTCATTAAAAGATTAAACCAAAGTCATATTTTGCTGCTCTGATTACTTCCACACTCACAAGAAGAGAGTTTTTGAGCAATTGAAATTGCATTTCTCAATCACAAAGTAAACCAAAAACAAAACATTGCCAATGCCATGCTTTACATGAATATGTGAATTTATCTAAAGAGCAAAAAGTTTATTTAACTCAGAATCAATATTTCACTACTTTTATCAGTAACAAAGGGATATTATTCCTCCAAAAAAGAGCATAACAAGAGAGGTGAGGTATCGAATTGTTGTGGCAAAGCTTCCATCAGCAACACTCTTCGATCCCAGGGGAAGAGCATCGCAAGCGAGGTCTTCCTTACCTTCATGACATTCACTGGCGAAAAGACCTGGAGGATACTTTCCTAAGAGGTTAATTAATATAACTGAACATGGTTGTGGCACAGTCATTTGCAGCATCATTCAACTGATCCCCATATGCAAATTCCTCGAAGGCAGTACAGCATACGTGATTCCATCGGATATATCATCTGGCCTAGTAGGAAGCCTGGTCGGGTCGGGACTCGGTCGGGTAAGAACAGTCGGACGCCTAGGGTGTTAACCTAGCCTGATGGATGCACTTGAGGTTACACGAGTCTGGTCCTGCAGGCGGTAGCTGGTCGGAGGGGCGGGTCCGGTCGGCAGAACCCGACCGGGAAGGTTCAGTCGGATGGACGAAAAACAAGACACCCTTTTTGAAAGGGAGTGATGTAGGTGAGTTCCGAGAGGAGGGTCCCGGTCGGGAAAGCCCGACCGAATGGATTAACCATCCTGTCCATCGAATTACTCCCCCACTCTGAATGACTCACAACCTGTGTCTGGCTGTCCGGTCGGGTAGACCCGACCGCCCGATCGGGCATACCCAACTGATCGGTCATACTGGCTGGCACTGGGAACGGCTGAACTCACTCCGACAACTCGCCCAGCCAAGAGCCGTTCTCGGCCGACTGACCGAGCCTCTCCGGGTGATCACTCCCGGCCGGTCGGCTGGATCCGTATAGAGTCACTGTCACAACACATGATAAAACAAGTCAAGGTGGCCCCACTGTCTTAGTAGTTTAATTATGATTAGACCTTCCAGGATCTCCTCTATCCTCTCATTATGAGAAAAAGACACCTACCATAATCATATCTTTCCAGAGCATCAGACATTAATGAGGATGGACGTGACGGCCTGGACAGATCTTTAGGCGGCTGTGCCAGACCCGTGGGGAGACTAAGGATGTGAGGGAATTATGTCAGAAGATTGAGTTTTAATGAGATAAGACAGCCCCGACAAGATAGGGACCTCCCCCTCCCCTATATAAAGCCTCTTTTGTGCTTTAGAGAGGGGATTCCACTGCTGAAATATTTCCTCTTCATCCTCTGCTGCCTGTCCCCATTTTGGGTCTGACTCCGACTCAACTTTGTCCTGCTAGCCTTTGATCCCGACCCCGACTCACACGTCGCCGCAACTCGTCCGTCTGACTGGGTCATCTCTGTCTAATCAAGTCATGTGAGCGAAAGTCCTCTCCACTTGTCGACAGGATCAATAAGTTAGCAGGGTATTGTGGACCCTTGCACTTGCGGGTGATGATCGTGTAGTTCAAGTTTTCAAAGTCGATGGAGCAGCCTAATAATAAATTTCCAAAGAACTGAGTTAGCACTTTCAGTTAAATGAAATAGTCA
This sequence comes from Boesenbergia rotunda, assembly GCA_024364735.1. Lineage (NCBI taxonomy): Eukaryota > Viridiplantae > Streptophyta > Magnoliopsida > Zingiberales > Zingiberaceae > Boesenbergia > Boesenbergia rotunda. Next base: position 324,315 of record JAGFNQ010006758.1, on the reverse strand, counting down.
ACTGGCAGACTAACAACTATCAGTGGTTCGAGGGCCACAATAATGATCGTTGGCTATTTACAAAGAAGATGTGAGGCTCAATTGAGATTCGTTAAGTAGCTATGTCATTGTATTGTTCTTGAACCTAAATAATCATACCAGTGCCAGCATATCTGAACACCAACATGGCGTGTTTTTTGTGATATAACAAGGAAATTAAGTACTTTTATAGCCATACATTCAATAGTCAAGTATGTGAAGCTAAAACAGTCAAACTTTTGAGTTCCTAGATTGCAATTGGTGCATATCAAGAATGAAGTCAATCGACATAAGACTTATGAGAGAGGCTGGTTCTTTGAATATTCACCTCTTAAAATTTTATCTTCTTGAGATGAAAAAAACACGGCTTTTTACAAAAGGGCATACCCAAGATTTGGTAATTATCAAAACGAGTACCATGCTTTCTTTTTTACCAAAGGGCGCATCCCATATAGTGAACTTCCTATTATACCCATCCCGCCAAGTGATGCCTTTCTCCGTTCACATTTTCGAGACTTCCAAACCACTTTATGAGTAAAATATGATTTTGTGATTCGGATGGAGATGGAGTCGATTTTTTTCAGCCTATATATATATTTATACCTTGCACAAGTCAATTAATCACGAAGGTACATATATATTTCTACCTTGCACAATTCGATTCATCATCAAAGCACCTGAGAAAGATAGGTGTTGAAGGAGAAAAAGCAAGCAACAGTTTGGTAACAAATAGAAATAGTAATGTACGTATGATTGTCATCTTTGATATGGTATCAAACCTAGTTTTATACATGATAAACTCTTTTTACTATTTTTATGTTTGGAGAAGGACTCTAAGGGTGTCATGCATTACATAATTAGGGTTCTTTGAAATTTTTTAAACTTAGGATAAATTAATGCTTGAATTCGACCTAGAGGGTGATATCTTACCATATCAGGGCCTGATATTTTACCATATCAGGCCCTGATATCTTACCATATCAGGCCCTAGGAGGGACTGATATCAAATGATAGGAGGACCTGAAATAAAAGAACTTCAGGCCCTAGGAGGTCCTGAATAAAACGATTTCAGGTCCTACGAGGGTCTGAAATTAAAGGATTTCAAGCCCTGGGAGTGCATGAAATCAAAAGATTCAGGCCCTAGGAGGGCCTGAAATCGTTTGAATTCAGGCCCTGGGAGGGCCTGAAATAAAAGGAATTCAGGCTCTGGGGGGGCCTGAAGTCAAAATATTTCAGGCTCTCCCATGGCCTAAAATTAAAATATTTCTGGCCAAATGAAAATATTTCAGACCCTTGATTATGATTTTCAAAGTTTGGTAAATATAATTGTAATTTATTTTTCAGGGATGATAATGTTGTTGACGAAATTCTCTCTGAGATATGGAATACTTTTGATGATAATGTTGTCATGGGGAATGGAGCAGAAATAGCTAGTAATTGTAGGACCGGTGCCGTCGATAGAGGGGGGGGTGAATATCGACCGTTCAAAATCTTTCGGAAATCTTCGCAAAGCTTTCGTTCGTTCTAGACTTAGAATATTAGTAGCGCAGCGGAAAATAAATAGAACGAAAAACAAGACAGTGACACAGCGGATTTTTACTTGGTTCCCGACCCCCCAGGGTCAGTACTGTTGGTGCAATTTGCACTAATAGTTAAACCTGAGTTTTGATGAATGACAAATAGGTTAAAGTTAGACTTGCTTTTGGTTTTGACCTCTTTACTAAGTGTGCAGGGTTGAAAGACTTAGGACCTGACACCAGGCTGAAGTCCAGGGTGGTTGAGTCCTGGCGGGAAGTCCAGGGTGGTTGAGTCCTGGCGAGAAGTCCAGTTGGGTTCACGGGGCCTGACAACTGGCTGAAGCCCAAGTTGGTTGAAACTTGGCAAAAAGACCAGGGTGGTTGAGCCCTGGCAGGAAGACCTGGTGGTTAAGAAGTTGAGTAGAGCTGCACGAGGTAAGTGAGGTAAGTCACTGGAGGAGCGAACCAGTGAGGACGGGTCCTATTTTAGGACTGTAGGCGCGGTCCAACTTAGGCCCATTTTGGTGACCTCGGTTGAGTCCTGGTTAGATCCTTATCCAGGTTTAGACGGGGTCTAATTAACTCTAAATGCATTAACTCTATTTTACAGAATTTATTTAATTAGATTTTGTAGTTGAATTTTATAAAAATATTTCGGTTTGGACGGGGTCTAATTAACTCTAAATGCATTAACTCTATTTTACAGAATTTATTTAATTAGATTTTGTAGTTGAATTTTATAAAATTATTCCTTATCTAAAGCCTTGGTGGAGGATAAATTATCAGTTAAATTATTCGTATTTCCTTCTTTTTAGAGAATAAAATTATTCCTACTAATGCTTAAAATTCTCACGTGAAGCTTAGCTGGAAGGATAAAATCTCCTTTTAAATTATTAATAAAATTGTAAGAGAATACAACCTCTTGGTTAACTTTTCAATATTCTGTATTTATATTTTATTTAAATTATTTTCTTAATTGAAGCAAAGGATAGAAACATTATCTTTTTTTTAATTATTTCATCTTGTTGATGGATAAAATTTGAGCTGAGAAGATCATGCATCGAGGCACTATAAATAGAAGCAAGCAAGCCCTCTAACAAACAAGAAAATTTGATTCTGGTTCAAGCTTTGGCGCTCTCTTGCTTCCACGCTCCTCTGCTGCGGTTTGTGCTTTGACTCGACGCTGTCCGACCGCTGCTGGAAGATCGCTCCCAACACCCAAGCTGCTTCAGATAAATCTAAGTGTTGGGTAACGAATTTTTTTTGTCTGCACTTAAATTATTTAAGGGGGAAGTGTAGGGCTGTTACACTTCCGCCCAATCTTGTATTCGAATCACTCTATCAGGAGTTTGTTGGTAGAGGTTTTTAGTGGATTGCCCACAGGAAAGGTTCAAGGAACCTGGGCCTTTGAGTAGGAGTCAGCGAAGGCTCCGAACGAAGTAAAACTCCTCGTGTAACTTTTATTATTTTTCGCTTTCGCATTTCGTTTTAATTTTTCCGCTGCGCACGTTATCAAAAGCATCGTACAATTTTTTATCGACTATGATTTTATAACGAAGATTTTAAAAGTCACGTGATTCACCCCCCCCTCTCACGTGCATCGGTCCTACAAGTGGTATCAGAGCCAAGTTCGCTCTGTATCGGTGCAACCACCATAAGAGCCGGGGGAAATCTAATTCTTTTTCGTTTGTTTTTGTGTTTTCGCTGCACGATCTAAATTAGGTATTGTTACCTAAATTTAGATATTTTCTATCGATTTTACTCGAATTTGGGCAACACCATTTCGAGTCATTTTTTGTTCCTTTCTTCTCCTTTCCTACCACACTACTAATCCAAGACCTAGTCTTGGAACAAGTGTTTTTGTTGTTGTCTATTTCAGATGGCTCAAGGTGAAGGATATAGTACTGCCCGTCCTCCGCTCTTCAATGGGGAAGACTTCCCTTACTGGAAACGAAGATTGGAGGTGTACCTAAAGACTGATATGGATCAATGGTTCGCGGTGCAATTTGGCTACGAACCACCAATGGACGAGGGAAACAATGCATTACTGAAGCATGACAGATGGAACCTAGAAATGAAGAAAAGGGCTCAGATTGAATTCAAAGCACAGAACACACTCCAATGCGGACTAACCAAAGAGGAATTGAACCGTATCGGCCCAACTGAATCTGCCAAAGAACTTTGGGACAAACTGATTGAACTGCATGAAGGCACCTCAGATGCGAAGGTAACAAAAAGAGATTTGTTATTGAATAAATTATTTAACATAAAAATGCAGGAAGGTGAGTCTGCAAGCCAACTCCACGCCCGGATCAAGGACATACTAAATGGACTCCACCTCATTGGGCACAAACAAGAAAATAGAGATATTATAAGGTATGCACTAAATGCCTTTCCTAGAAACTCTTTATGGGCATCCATCATAGATGCTTATAAAATTTGTAGGAATCTTTCCAAAATAAATTTAGATGAACTATTCTGTGAATTAGAACTGCACGAACAAACTAACGCCAAGGCCGAGAAAGGATTTGCTTTGTTTGCAGGTTCTTCAAAAGAAGTCAAGTCGAAGAAGAAAATTCAAGAATCAGAAGAAGAGTCAGACTCAGACTCAGATGACGAGGAACAAATGGTTAACTTAGTAAGAAAAGTCCTCGCCAAAAAGAAAAGCAAATTCTCGAAAAGAGATTTCCAAAAGATAATGAAGCCAACCAGTTATGGAGACAAAAGCAAAATAACCTGCTTCGGTTGCAACAGAAAAGGACACTTCAAACATGAATGTCCCTACAAAACGGAGGACCAATCAAAGAAAAGCAAGAAGAAGAAGGCTCTTCAAGCCACCTGGGACGAGAGTTCGGATGACTCTGACTATGAACCACCAAAGAAGACAAGCTACCTCGCGCTAATGGCAACTGGACCCGGGTCAGACTCAGAGCACGATGAAGATTCCGAATACGAGTCGAGTCAAGAGATCAGACTCTTTTCGGACGACTCGACTAAGGTATATTTAGATTCAGTTAATGAAAAAATTTTTAAGATTATTTCCATTTTAAATAAAAAATTACTTGCATCTGAATCTAGGAATGACCAGCTCCTTAAGGAAAATCAAGACCTTAAGGAGCAATTAATTAATACCAGAACATTAACTGAACAAACTCAAAATCAAAAGACAATTGAGCTTAAAACTGAAAACTCCACTCTAAAGGGCGAAGTCCTAAAACTTAAGGATCTACTAGCAACTTTCACAACCCGATCCAAGAACCTTGACCTCATTCTTGGATCACAAAAGGGCATGTACAATAAATCTGGGATAGGATATAAATCAGGATCAGCCCAAAGATCCTTTATCTCCTTTATCCACCCCCGCAAAAACCGGCGAAAAGCGTGGGTCCCGAAAGCTTACCTAACAAAGCAAGTAGGGCAGAACCAATACTATGTCCCCAAAAAGGACATTCATTACATTGACCCTAAACACCCTACCTATAATTTAGGGGGAGGCACCAAATTAGTTGGCACCTCAAAGTCACCCTTTACCCGTCTGGGTACCTAGGACTAGTTTCAAAAGTTAGTCTGACACTTGACCTACTCAGTACCAGGGTAGGGCGAGCTGATAGTACATTAGGGAAGCTGATCTAAGGAGTCAGGTAGGGGAAGGCGTCCTCTATTTGGTCTTCTTAGCCCAGTGGAACTAGCCGAAGCTACCTCACCACATCCTAGACTAGTTAGACCAAGGAGTTTCAATAGGTAGGTTAAAAGTACAACTTCCTTAAGCGGTTTTGCCTAGAAAGTGGTTGTTGATCCAATAAGGCTTTGGCCAAAGAAGACCTCTGTGCCTCGCCACGGCCTGGAAACCAATTATCGAAGTATACTTTTAAACTGCTTCTTGTCAAACCTGAATCTAACAAAAGGTCAGATTAACTTTTATAAATCAAACTCAAACTTATCTCACACAAATCATAGGATCCCTTTGATTGACAACTTAGATCAAGTGAGATGAATAAGGATAACTAAAATCAAAATTTCAAAATTCAAATTAACAAATTCAAAATTCAAAAATTCATAAAATTAAAATTCAAAATTCAAAAATCAAAATTAATAAAATTCAAATTCAAAATTCAAAATTAATAAAATTCAAATTCAAAAATTCATAAAATTAAAATTCAAAATTCAAAAATCAAAATTAATAAAATTCAAATTAATTCAAAATTCAAATTCAAAAATTAATAAAATTCAAATTTAAAATTCAAATTAATTCAAAATTCAAATTCAAAAATTCATAAAATTAAAATTCAAAATTCAAAGATCAAAATTAATAAAATTCAAATTAATAAAATTCAAATTCAAAAATTAATAAAATTCAAATTAATTCAAAATTCAAATTCAAAAATCAAAATTCAAATTAACGAATTCAAAATTCAAAATTCAAATTAACGAATTCAAAATTCAAAATTCAAATTAACGAATTCAAAAATTCAAAATTCAAATTAACGAATTCAAAATTCAAATTTCAAATTAACGAATTCAAATTTCAAAATTCAAATTAACGAATTCAAAATTCAAATTAACAAAATCAAAATTCAAAATTTAAATTAACAAATTCAAAAATTCAAAATTCAAATTAACAAAATCAAAATTCAAAATTCAAATTAACAAAATCAAAATTCAAAATTCAAATTAACAAAATCAAAATTCAAAATTCAAATTAACAAAATCAAAATTCAAAATTCAAATTAACAAAATTAAAATTCAAAATTCAAATTAACAAAATCAAAATTCAAAATTCAAATTAACAAAATCAAAATTCAAAATTCAAATTAACTAAAATCAAAATTCAAAATTCAAATTAACAAATTCAAAAATCAAAATTCAAATTAACAAATTCAAAAATCAAAATTCAAATTAACTAAAATCAAAATTCAAAATTCAAATTAACAAATTCAAAAATCAAAATTCAAATTAACAAATTCAAAATTCAAAATTCAAAATTCAAATTAACAAAATCAAAATTCAAAATTCAAATTAACATTTCAAAATTCAAATTAACAAAATCAAATTTCAAAATTCAAATTAACAAAATCAAATTTCAAAATTTAAATTAACGAATTCAAAATTCAAATTAACTAAAATCAAATTTTAAAATTCAAATTAACAAGATTCAGATTAACAAATTCAAAATTCAAAATTGAAAATTCAAATTAACAAATTCAAATTTAAAATTTAAATTCTTAAATTTTTGAAATTTCTTAATGTTTCTCGAAATTCAAAACTCTTAAGTTTTTTTTAAATTCACATTTTTCAAAGCTGTTCAAAATTTAAATTTTCAAATTCCTTAAGTTCTTTTTAAGTTGTTCAAAATTCAAAATTTTAAATTCCTTAACTTTTTCAAAATTTCAAGTTTTCAAATTTCTTAAGGTTTTTCAAAATTCAAATTCTCCTAAGCCTTTTAAACTCAAATTTTTAAAGTTCTTAGTTTTTTTTGGGGTTCAAATTTCTTAAGTTTCTTTAAATCATTCCTTTAACTCATTCGAAACTTAAACTAAATTCTAAAAATTTCCTACTTAACTGTAGGAAAACTAAGGTAATTGGCCTAGGTACCACTAAACTTGAGTCTGATTGTATAATTAAAAATGTCTTACTTGTTGAAAACTTTCACTTCAATTTCCTAAGTATCAGCCAATTGTGTGACACTGGTTATAAGGTTAGGTTCTTGTCCAATGAATGTCTGATCAAACACACTGACAACCCAAACATCACACTTAGAGGACATAGGCACAATAACATTTATGAATCTAAGGCTAACCTAGCTGATATATTTACTAAACCACTCTCTGAATTTGAATTTAGTAACTTAAAAAGGTTAATAGGAATGTGTGTTATAGACTAGAACTGACCTGATCACACTTACTTCTTTTGAACAATCAGCTCGCATATTCTGTTTGACAATTAGCTTAAGTACTTTGATTCTTGGTTTAATTGACTTAATTTTAGTATTTCAAACTTGTATTTTAAAAAAAAAATTCCTTGTGATTTTCAAACATGTTTTTTTCCAATTTTTCAAACTTGTTTTTTTTGTAATGAATTTGGATTATCAAACCTGATCCTTTGAAAAGAAAATATCTTACTTGGTTGTGAGATGCATAGGACTTTGCCTGGAAAGGGCTAAAATTCTTACTTGGTTCAGGGGGAGCTTGAGTTTATATTTTGTATTCTAACTCTCAAAAATGTTTAGTGAAAAATGTTTTAGAAAATATCTTCTTTAATTGAACAAGGATTTTTAAAAAAAAAAAAGAAAAAAAAATTATCTTGAAATTTTTTTTCTCAAATTAATCCTGAAAATATTCTAAATGATCCTTTGAAAAGAAAATTTTGGAAAATCTTCTCTTTTTCATTAATTTGCTTTGAGATATTCTTTATTTTGGAAAAGATTAAGATTTTGAAGGTAGCCTTTTTAATTTTTGAAAATGGTGTTCGAAAAGTCATTTCTAAATTTACACCTAGTCATTTCCTTTAACATTTATGCTCTCAGATTGTTTGTGTTAAATTAAGAATTTGACTTACCACTCTGAATCAGTTCAGAAACTTAGTATGCTTGTTAAGCATTTTTTCTTCCCCAAATACTTAAAGTATTTTTTACTTGGCTGGCATATTACTTGATAGCTTGTTTTATTTCTGATGCTTGCGCACTTATTATTTCCTTGTTTTGATGAATGCCAAAGGGGGAGGGTTTAAGGGTTGAGTTAGAAAATTAAAAATTTCTGATCTTAGAGCATGTCATTTGCATATTATTCTTGGACTCATTGCTTTATCTGGTATTTTCTAACTTTAACCCAGGTTGTCATTGCATCAAAAAGGGGGAGATTGTTGGTGCAATTTGCACTAATAGTTAAACCTGAGTTTTGATGAATGACAAATAGGTTAAAGTTAGACTTGCTTTTGGTTTTGACCTCTTTACTAAGTGTGCAGGGTTGAAAGACTTAGGACCTGACACCAGGCTGAAGTCCAGGGTGGTTGAGTCCTGGCGGAAAGTCCAGGGTGGTTGAGTCCTGGCAAGAAGTCCAGTTGGGTTCACGGGGCCTGACAACTGGCTGAAGCCCAAGTTGGTTGAAACTTGGCAAAAAGACCAGGGTGGTTGAGCCCTGGCAGGAAGACCTGGTGGGTTAAGAAGTTGAGTAGAGCTGCACGAGGTAAGTGAGGTAAGTCACTGGAGGAGCGAACCAGTGAGGACGGGTCCTATTTTAGGACTGTAGGCGCGGTCCAACTTAGGCCCATTTTGGTGACCTCGGTTGAGTCCTGGTTAGATCCTTATCCAGGTTTGGACGGGCTCTAATTAACTCTAAATGCATTAACTCTATTTTACAGAATTTATTTAATTAGATTTTGTAGTTGAATTTTATAAAATTATTCCGGTTTGGACGGGGTCTAATTAACTCTAAATGCATTAACTCTATTTTACAGAATTTATTTAATTAGATTTTGTAGTTGAATTTTATAAAATTATTCCTTATCTAAAGCCTTGGTGGAGGATAAATTATCAGTTAAATTATTCGTATTTCCTTCTTTTTAGAGAATAAAATTATTCCTACTAATGCTTAAAATTCTCACGTGAAAGCTTAGCTGGAAGGATAAAATCTCCTTTTAAATTATTAATAAAATTGTATGAGGATAAAACCTCTTGGTTAACTTTTCAATATTCTGTATTTATATTTTATTTAAATTATTTTCTTAATTGAAGCAAAGGATAGAAACATTATTTTTTTTTTAATTATTTCATCTTGTTGATGGATAAAATTTGAGTTGAGAAGATCATGCATCGAGGCACTATAAATAGAAGCAAGCAAGCCCTCTAACAAACAAGAAAATTTGATTCTGGTTCAAGCTTTGGCGCTCTCTTGCTTCCACGCTCCTCTGCTGCGGTTTGTGCTTTGACTCGACGCTGTCCGACCGCTGCTGGAAGATCGCTCCCAACACCCAAGCTGCTTCAGATAAATCTAAGTGTTGGGTAACGAATTTTTTTTGTCTGCACTTAAATTATTTAAGGGGGAAGTGTAGGGCTGTTACACTTCCGCCCAATCTTGTATTCGAATCACTCTATCGGGAGTTTGTCGGTAGAGGTTTTTAGTGGATTGCCCACAGGAAAGGTTCAAGGAACCTGGGCCTTTGAGTAGGAGTCGGCGAAGGCTCCGAACGAAGTAAAACTCCTCGTGTAACTTTTATTATTTTTCGCTTTCGCATTTCGTTTTAATTTTTCCGCTGCGCACGTTATCAAAAGCATCGTACAATTTTTTATCGACTCTGATTTTATAACGAAGATTTTAAAAGTCACGTGATTCACCCCCCCTCTCACGTGCATCGGTCCTACAAGTACATCCAAGGCCTATGCACGAGAACGCCCGTCCACTATTGGTCTCCTTCCCGGATTTTCCGGAGGCGGAGAAACCCGACTTACAGTGCAAGTTTACAATCAAAATATATGTAAAATTAGGTGCGTAATAGTAAACTCAAACCGAACAAAAAGGATCTGAAACTCGGCCGATCTGGACCTCCGAAGTGTTGCGCACTTCCTCTTGGAGCGTCCCGGTCATAGAGCCTCGTTTCTAGCACGTTGTCGTCGGTCAGAATGTTAGGAATGGTTCTTGGAAGTCGTGTCTGAAGCAGAGGGGTCGAAGCCCCTTATATAGGCCTCCTGGGGGCGCCTTGGACGCTGGGGGCGCCCCGGAAGACTCGGTCAAACCTTATCCTTGCGCCTACCTCACCGCGGGTGATAAGATCATTGACCAAGGCGCCCCGGACGCTCCGGGCGCCCCCGTGAGGGCTTATCCTGTGTTCTGGCTTCGAAACAGCAAAACAGCTACGAATCCGGGCGCCCCGGACGCTCCGGGCGCCCGAATGCGCCCCGGACGCTCCGGGCGCCCCGGACGCTCCGGGCGCCCCGGTTGACACCTGATCTGCCTGCTTCACCATAACATGCATTTTTAGTACTGCCTGGGGGCGCCCTGGTTGCATGGGGGCGCCCCCAACACTGGGGGCGCCCTGCTTAGGTCCTCCAACAAGTTTGCTTTGTCTCCGAATCTTGGTACCTGCAAGATACAAACACAAGGCATATATACATTTAATATTTGACTTACGGACTTGGTTCGGACTTCGGATCTCCACGAAACCCTAGGTCGAACCGGCACAAGTTCCCATCCCCGAGAACTTGCCCTTCACTTACTCCTTTCAGGAGATGGTTGCCACCCAGCCCTTCGGGTGGACTTTTGCTTAGCTTCCGATTACTCCGGATCTCGAGGCGCCCGAACCCCGACCCGTCTCTACTCCTGTCCTTAGTCATCGCTCAGCTAAGTTGCTCAGTCCCTTGGACCAAGACTTCATTACCTAGCAGTCCTTCGCCAGGTGTCTAGCAGTCCTTCGCCAGGTCTTCTTTCCCTAGCAGTCCTTCGCCAGGGGCCTAGCAGTCCTTCGCTAGGTCTTCTATTCCTAGCAGCCCTTCGCTAGGTGCCTAGCAGCCCTTCGCTAGGTGCCTAGCAGCCCTTCGCTAGGTCTTGGGGTTTCGATACCTAGCATCCCTTCGCTAGGTGCCTAGCAGCCCTTCGCTAGGTGCCTAGCAGCCCTTCGCTAGGTCTTGGGGTTTCGATACCTAGCATCCCTTCGCTAGGTGCCTAGCAGCCCTTCGCTAGGTGCCTAGCAGCCCTTCGCTAGGTCTTAAGGTTTCGATACCTAGCAGCCCTTCGCTAGGTGCCCAGCAGCCCTTCGCTGGGACTTAGGGTTTCGATGCCTAGATTAATTAGGACTTTTCTTCAGCTTTGGTTACTTCTCTCTTACTCCCATTTGTCTGTTCAATGTATCACTGACTTAAGTGTATTGTCAAACATTAAAACACTTAAAGAGGAACATCATTGATGCAACTTGCACCAACAATCTCTCCCTTTTTGATGTTTGACAATAACTTAAGTTAGATTGGTTTAAGGAGCTAACTTACTATCCTTGGGGAAGAATTGACTTTAGTTTTGAAAATATTTTTGATCCTCTAGGAAAAAATAAGAAAATTTTTTTTTAACTTTCTAACTTAAGCATACCTCTCCCCCTTTGTCATACATCAAAAAAACACAAGAAAATGCTTGCACCAACAATGAAAAATATTGGTTCTTTTTTGAAAAATACTTAGTGCAGGAATTTTGAAAGCATTGTATTTTGAATAATATATTGCATTTTTGGAAAAAAAGTGCATAATTTTGAAAAAGATGTTATTTGCTTTGAAAAATACAAGTACTTTGAAAATGATCTTTAACAACATGCAAGTACTTTTGAAAGAATTTGTAATAATTTTTTTGAAAAATATAAGGTACTTTTTGGAAAATGCATAACTTTTGAAAAAATGTTATTTTGGAACATATAAATATTATGCCTATTTTGTAAGTACTAACTGTTTTTGAAAGAGATGAGACTTTGAGAAATATAGGTAATTTTTGAAACATAATATTTTACTTGACTAAGTTTCTTTTCCAGTCTGACACAATCCTGGGAAACCTTGTTGACTACAAGGATATTTTCCTAAGTGTCCTGGAAATTCTTCAAAGTCATGTAAATATTAATAGAATTTTGAAAAAAAATGATAGTACTTTTAAAAATATATGCTGGTGCATTTTTTTAAAAAATGTGTGAACTTTTGAAGACTCAATATATTACTTGATTTGGTTTATTTTCCAGTCTGACACTATCCTGGAAAACCTTGTTGACTACAAGGACATTTCCTAAGTGTCCTGGATTTTTTTTCAAACTCAAGTAAATATTGTTTCAAAGATAATTTCATAGGTCACACGAAAACAATAGACTAATAGTATTTTGAAAAACTACTTATGTTTCTAGCAAGATTTGAAAATATGAAAACATTTGAGATATTCAATAATTCTTTTAATTTGATCTCCCCCTAAACTTGACCCAGTCCTGGAAAGCTTGTTGACCACAAGTACTCTTCCTCTAAGTCTTAATGTTTGATTCAAATTAAAGAAGTCATCTAATAATTAAACAAAATTATTTCAGAAGTTTGATTTATACTCCCCCTAAAGTTGACACATCCTAGGAGTCCTTGAAGATAATGAAGTGGACCTTTCCTCTGTGTCTTTGGGGTTTATCAAAATAAAACCAGACAGATAAATTTTACAACATAGACCTTTTTCGAAAAACACAAGTGGTAACGATTTAAAGCTCAGTTTTCGTAAAGTATTTTCAAATAATAGTAATTTTTACAGTGTAATTTTTGAAAATAAATGAAAAACACTCCCCCTGTATCAGATACCGTTTGACTCTATCTAAGTGCCTTAAGGAACTTTAGTGTTGTCCTAAGAGGCTTGTGTCTAATTGTGTGAGTCAAACAATTTTTGAAAAGATATAATTTTTGAAAAACGTATAATATGTATATTCAATCAGACAAGCATGAATTCCATAAAAACATTATTATGTTGAAACACTATTTTGAAAATAAATTTTTAGAAAAATATTCTAATGATTTTGAAAAACAATTTTGAAAAACACTTTTCAATTTATTAGTCCTTAACATCTCACCCATTTTAGATGTATCAATACAACAAGCATAGTTGCCTTATAGGTGTATTGTGAGATGCTTGAATCATTTTTTTTAATTTATTATTAACTCTAAGATTTAATTGAAGCTTGTGTTAGATTTGAATTTGACAAGAAGTAACTTGAATTTCAAAAATTGGCTTCCAGGTCTTGGCGAGGCACTAGGCCTTCTTTGGCTGTAGCCTTATTGGATCATCAACCCTTTCCTTGACAAAGCCTTTTAATGAAATTTCATTTTCAAAATCACTTTTTGAAAAATTCTGGTCTAACTAGTTTGGGTCTTGGATCGGTAGCTTCGGCTAGTTTCACCAGTCTAAAGAGACCAAGTATACTTGACCTTATTAGAATTGGCTTCCCTAACGTACTATCATCTCACCGCCACCCAATACTAGGTTGATCAAGTTTCAATTATTCTTTTTCCTATAGCCGTTCTAATATATGCATAAAATTTAAATATGAATGACATGTCATATATTTTTAAAAGAATAGCAGATGCATGTCATGACAATTATGCATGAGTCACACAAGTCCAAAGCATTTTATTTAAGTTTCTAAAAATGTATCAAATTCCCGATTTGATACATGTCGTGTGAACCCGCGAATATGCCAACCCACTTTGACATATTTAATGTTATTAATTTTAATTGTTACAGTTTGCGTAAAATTTTATTTTAGTTTGAGTTTATGTTATTTAAGATTTGAAGTTAAGTCAATTGAAGTTTGAATTAATTTGAAAATTAATTAATTGAATTGATTTGAATCAATTAAATTGATATAATTAAAATTTTAATTGAATTTAATTTAATTTAAATTTAATTTAATTTAATTTTAATTTAATTTTAATTTAATTTAATTTGAATTTAATTTAATTTAATTTAATTTGAATTTAATTTAATTTAATTTAATATTAATTTAATTTAATTTAAATTTAATTTGAATTTAATTTAAATTTAATTTGAATTTAATTTAAATTGAATTTAATTTATTTGAATTTAATTTGAATTTAATTTAAATTGAATTTAATAGTAAGAGTTAATTTGAATTTAGTTAAGATTTAATTTGAATTTAATTAAGATTTAATTTGAATTTAATTTAGATTTAATTAAGATTTAATTTGAATTTAATTAAGATTTAATTTGAATTTAATTTAGATTTAATTTGAATTTAATTGAGATTTAATTTGAATTTAATTGAGATTTAATTTGAATTTAATTAAGATTTAATTTGAATTTAATTTAATTTGAATTTAATTAAGATTTAATTTGAATATAATTAAATTTGAATTGAATTAAGATTTAATTTGAATTTAATTAAGATTTAATTTGAATTTAATTAAGATTTAATTTGAATTTAATTTAATTTGAATTTAATTAAGATTTAATTTGAATTTAATTAGTATTAAGATTTAATTAAGATTATAATGATTAATTAATAATTATGGGTTTAAATTCATCATTTTCATTATTTCAAAAATTTCTTCTTCATTTTTATCTTTCTTTTCAAGTTTTTCTAATAATTTTGATTTATTTGAATTTTTGTAATTTTTATTAACTATGGCCTTTATCTTAGATAGTTCTATATCCTCCTCAAGATCAATATCCTTACAGTAGGTAGAGTAATTTGGGCCACTAATTAAGGTTTTGTAATAATCTTTAATATTATCTATAATTAAATTTTTATCTAGGAGAATTTTATCTTCAAAATTATCCTCAGATATATTTTCAATATTTTCAACATTAATCTCTAGATTATCTTTAAGATTTTCAGAATTAATTTCTGAATTATCCTTAAGATATTCAAATTTGAATTCGGATTTATCCTTAGGATTTTCAAATTTGAATTCGGAATTATCCTTAGGATTTTCAAATTTGAATTCCGAATTATCGTTAGGATTAATTTTGTCTGAATTAAAATTATCAGAACTAATTTTATCAGATAAATTATCAGAATTAATTTTATCAGATAAATTATCAGAATTAATTTTATTAGAAAAATTATCAGAATTAATTTTATCAGATAAATTATCAGAATTAATTTTATCAGATAAATTATCAGAATTAATTTTATCAATTTCTGAATTGATATTCTGAATTAAACAATTAATTTCTAATATTTTGGTTATATTCACGCTTTGTAATTTAACATGCAAAAAGTTAATTTTACTATGCAGTAAATCTACTTTATCAGAAAAATTAACTACTTTATCACATGGCAGTGCAGGAACTTGTAAAATTTTTGGAACATAAATCTTGTGTACCTTCGCCGGACACTTGTTTTTGTAATGTCCGTATTTCTTACATTTGAAGCATTGTACATGACTTTTGTCCCTCCGGTTTCCTGGCGCTGGTGCCTCCTTCGCCACCGGTGATGTAGACCGAATCTTACGAGTAGGGCACTGATTTTTGTAGTGCCCTCTCACCCTGCACGTGAAACAAATAATATGGAATTTACAAATGGACATTTAAAATAAAAAATACCTGATTCACCCCTGGGCTCCCCCTCAACTCCCGGCGTCTTTGCTCCGTCGGCGGTTAGTCCGGTGAAGAGCGGCTCGGCTCTGATACCAATTGTAGGACCGGTGCCGTCGATAGAGGGGGGGGTGAATATCGACCGTTCAAAATCTTTCGGAAATCTTCGCAAAGCTTTCGTTCGTTCTAGACTTAGAATATTAGTAGCGCAGCGGAAAATAAATAGAACGAAAAACAAGACAGTGACACAGCGGATTTTTACTTGGTTCCCGACCCCCCAAGGTCAGTACATCCAAGGCCTATGCACGGGAACGCCCGTCCACTATTGGTCTCCTTCCCGGACTTTCCGGAGGCGGAGAAACCCGACTTACAGTGCAAGTTTACAATCAAAATATATGTAAAATTAGGTGCGTAATAGTAAACTCAAACCGAACAAAAAGGATCTGAAACTCGGCCGATCTGGACCTCCGAAGTGTCGCGCACTTCCTCCTGGAGCCTCCTGGTTGTAGAGCCTCGTTTCTAGCATGTTGTCGTCGGTCAGAATGTTAGGAATGGTTATTGGAAGTCATGTCTGAAGCAGAGGGGTCGAAGCCCCTTATATAGGCCTCCTGGGGGCGCCCTGGACGCTGGGGGCGCCCCGAAAGACTCGGTCAAACCTTATCCTTGCGCCTACCTCGCCGCGGGTGATAAGATCATTGACCAGGGCGACCCGGACGCTCCGGACGCCCCCGTGAGGGCTTATCCTGTGTTCTGGCTTCGAAACAGCAAAACAGCTACGAATCCGGGCGTCCCGGACGCTCCGGGCGCCCCGGTTGACACCTGATCTGCCTGCTTCACCATAACATGCATTTTTAGTACTGCCTGGGGGCGCCCCCACTGTTGGGGGCGCCCTGGTTGCATGGGGGCTCCCCTAACACTGGGGGCGCCCTGCTTAGGTCCTCCAACAAGTTTGCTTTGTCTCTGAATCTTGGTACCTGCAAGATACAAACACAAGGCATATATACATTTAATATTTGACTTACGGACTTGGTTCGGACTACGGATCTCCATGAAACCCTAGGTCGAACCGGCACAAGTTCCCATCCCCGAGAACTTGCCCTTCACCTACTCCTTTCAGGAGATGGTTGCCACCCAGCCCTTCGGGTGGACTTTTGCTTAGCTTCCGATTACTCCGGATCTCGAGGCGCCCGAACCCCGACCCGTCTCTACTCCTGTCCTTAGTCATCGCTCAGCTAAGTTGCTCAGTCCCTTGGACCAAGACTTCATTACCTAGCAGTCCTTCGCCAGGTGCCTAGAAGTCCTTCGCCAGGTGCCTAGCAGTCCTTCGCCAGGTCTTCTTTCCCTAGCAGTCCTTCGCCAGGGGCCTAGCAGTCCTTCGCTAGGTCTTCTATTCCTAGCAGCCCTTCGCTAGGTGCCTAGCAGTCCTTCGCTAGGTCTTCTATGCGTAGCAGCCCTTCGCTAGGTGCCTAGCAGCCCTTCGCTAGGTCTTGGGGTTTCGATACCTAGCATCCCTTCGCTAGGTGCCTAGCAGCCCTTCGCTTGGTCTTAAGGTTTCGATACCTAGCAGCCCTTCGCTAGGTGCCCAGCAGCCCTTTGCTGGGACTTAGGGTTTCGATGCCTAGATTAGCTAGGACTTTTCTTCAGCTTTGGTTACTTCTCTCTTACTCCCCTTTGTCTGTTCAATGTATCACTGACTTAAGTGTATTGTCAAACATTAAAACACTTAAAGAGGAACATCATTGATGCAACTTGCACCAACAGTAATAATATTCTATTATCTTCCCAGTATGATGATAATAGAATTACAAGGAATTTGACATTTGATTTAAATGAAGAAGCAACTAATCTAGAAGATGAGGGTCTGAATTCTTCTACAAGAGTTGTTGAATTCTTTGAGCCAACCTGGAGTGGGGAGGAAGAAATTGAAATCCGAAATGCAGATGAATTACAACCGAGTACAAGTGTACTAGAATTCCAAGCTGATGATATGCAGATTGAGCAATATGAATTCCCCCAAGATCAGTATAATGACTTAGAAGAGGAGTTTCCATTAGCTGAAGATCCTTATATTTTGAATTCTCGATTGCTTGCTGGGTCAATTGGAGAGGTAGAGGCAAGAGATGAGCATGAATTTTTTGTGGGGCAGATATTTCCATCTAGAGAAGAATTCAAAAATCCACTTATAAAACATACCATGGTTAAGCATATGAGATATAACCCAGTTGACACTAGAAAAAATAGAGTTAAAACAGTGTGCTTCAATCAACCATGTACATGGAGAGTAGTAGCAAGGGGGGAAGTAGAGTTTACTGTTACAAAATATGTAAAGGATCACCAATGTGGAACTGTTAGGGAAAGTGTTGATCATCATGCATGCTCTTCATCATTTGTTGCTTCTTTTGTTGAAGAACAATTTCTTCATAATGAACAATACAAACCAAGTATGATTATATCATATATTAAAGCTAGATTTGGAGTGACCATATCATACAGAAAAGCATACATAGCTAGCTAGGGAGAAAGCATTAAAAAAGGTTGTCGGAGATTATGATGAGGCATATAGAGATCTTCCACAATATCTGCGTGAGTTAAGAGCTAGAGATCCTGAAACTTATGTTGCACTATGCAGGAATGGTGACAATAAGTTCCAGCGGTATTTTTGGGGTTTTGGTGCTTGCCGAAGGGTGTTCAGATCTTATTTGCGTAGACTTATCGGAATTGATGCGACACACCTAAGAGGAAAGTATCCGGGTGTATTGTTGATTGCTACTGCGATTGATGGTAATGATAATGTTCTCCCAGTTGCCTTTGCAATAGCTGAAGTTGAATGTGGATCTGCATGGGAGTGATTTTTGGAGCATACAAAGAGGTACTTTGCAGACAACACAACACTCCAATATGATATGATAATGCAGACAATGCCTGAAAAACATCCAGATGCCCATATATGGCTTCAGAACATTGACCCTAAAAGGTGGGCAAATGCACACTTTACTGGGAGAAGCTACATAATGCTTACCATGAATTATGTGGAGAGCTTAAATGCTTTGTTCAAGTTCACACGTGAGCTTCCCATAAACAGGTTAATTAATACTACCAGAAGAAAAGTAGCTCAATGGTTCTTTAACCGTAGAGAGGAAGTCTCCAAATGGCATAATGCTTTGACACCTCATGCTACAAAAGAAATGGATTCAAGGAGAGAGAAAGCTAAAGCTTATAAGGTTCACCCTTACTCTTAATCAGAAATGGAAGTAGAAACATGGGGCACTTCATACATTGTTGATTTGGAATTTTTTTTTTATCATTGTGGGGAGTTTCAAATTTCAGGACTCCCTTGCTCACATGCTATTGTCGTAATCATTCACAGGAACATGGATATACTGTCATATTGTGAGCATTATTTTTATTCAGAAACTTGGAAGTGGGTTTACATGGATTGTATTTTCCCTTGTAGAAGCAAACAGTTTTGGCCTATGGGCGTAAACGACATTATAGTTCTCAGTCCTCGTAGCCTTGTGCAGCCTGGTAGACGAAAGAAGGCACGGATTGAGTCCAGACACAATGGTAAGGTGAAACTAAAATGCTGCCGATGCAAATAACTTGGCCATAATAGAAGGACATGTAGAATGCCGCCAACACAAAGGTCTTGAGTTAATTGGTATATGTATTGCAGGAATATTCTGATTGAAGTGTATATTTTGTAAGGAGGAGAAATGAATGTATATATTTTGTATATTGTACAACCATAGTATTGTCAAAATACTAGTTGTTGTTAATGTTGTCACTTGAAGAAGTATTTCAATATTATGATACATATCAATGCCTTGTGTAATTCAATGTAAGCAGCAAAAAATCAGTCCTCTGATTTCTGAACCCACAAGATTATTATTTCAGGTTTTGAAGTCCTGAAGTTCTCTATTTTCTGAATATCTGTCATTTGAGCCCCTCTGATTTCTGATTTGTTGATTCATTGTTCTGTGCCAACTGATACTGTAACAACACGTAATTGATACTCATTATGACAATGTTTGGAAACCATAAATAGCATCTAGTAGTTAAACTCTAACTACTGATAATGAGTTTTGAAAAATTCAAATATCTTAGGTCCATCAAAAAAGTCTCCTTATGTGCCAAATTATGAAAATATGAGCTCATGATGTGGAATCCAATTGTCGTATACAATGCCTTGTATTTAGGTACTCTCGAGTTGCAACCTTCTTGTTTCGTTATTAAAATGTTGTCAGAACATGTACAATTATATAAAAGATTGTCGTATAAGTATTTAATCATACTTGTAAGCAGGTTTTATTAAATTTTTTGCAATCTGATTTCAGACACACGTTGGGCCTGAACCAGAGGCTTTCAGGCCCAACGTGGGCCTGAAATGAGATTATTCCAGCGTGGGCATGAAATGAGATAATTTTAGGCCCACGCTGGGCCTGAAATGAGATTATTTCAGGCCCAGCGTGGGCCTGAATCAGTTTGTTTGTTTCAGGACCTGAGTGGGCCTGAAATTAGATTGTTTCTAATTATTAAAGCCAAAGCAAAGTTCAATATTACTGATGGTATCGACAACAATGACAGATTATAGCTTATATATTACACAAAAACAAGGATCGAAAACCCTATATTCATTGATTTCAAAAGGATTACATACATTGTACAAATATACAATGTTTGTCATGATTTTATATCCCACCTGAAATCGATAAGCTTGTTATATCCCAGCATGAGCCTGAATCATTATTTTATATCCCACATGAAATCAATAAGCTTTTATTTGCTTTTGGCTAAATTATGTAGATCTTTGAAAGACCAAACTTTCAGCATACCGCATAATGAAAAAAGCACAATCCAACCTGAAAAAACCAATATTGTCATTATTCTCATCTTATAAATCTAACCATGAAATCAATTGTTATGTTTAACAAAAAAACATCATCTTACGATCTACTTTGAGTGGGTCCTTCTACTACAATTTTTTTAAAGTCTGTCCCCGATATGAAAGACAATCCTTTATTCCAATTCTTGTAATATGACCAGTTCAAAATTTTGAAAAACACCACCTACACAGATATTACATTAGTAACAATTATATTGCATTGAAACTTTTTGTAGAGGTATATATATGAAATAGAAAATTTACAGTTTTTTCAAATTATACAGTGTATCCTTCTGTGACGCCTAGAGAATTATAATGATGGATACTACCTTCCTCGAGGTCAATAATCATTAGATGTCAATGATCATCTGCATTATTTAGAGAACAGATGATATATCTAATTAGCTTATCTGTATCAGTAGCAATTGTTTGTTCAAATGCTTCAGCGTGAATCACCTCAAACAGTTCTTATGTTTATTAAAAAGGAAGTGTTAGTCGACTAAATCCTAGAAAAAAACAACAAAACAAGTTGCTAAGTTACTTACATCAAACCCCACCCCACATAATATGAAGGGGTGGTATGGTGAGTTACAGGATTTTGTTTCATTTACAAGAATTGTCCAGTATGTATTTATGCAATCCCCGGTGGTGTAGTCATTCCAATCAAATATTGTCAAAAATGATTGCATATCTAATGAAAATGTCTCATTGGACCATACTGGATTATTCTAATACCTACATAAACATAATATAAGCAACTTAATAAGAAGGTGAACGAATAAATTTTATTAATGAATGAGAATAATCATAATTGTTTTACAAATTCATGCAATCGCAATAACAACTAACTCACTTTAATTTACTAAGCTTTAATAAGATTTCAGCAATCTCTGCATCTTTATTCTTCTTAAAAAATGCCCTGGCATTCTTCAAAATTTTGCTTTTCACCTTTTGAATTGCTTTTGCTTTAGCTGCCTGTTGTTCAGATATGTTTGTTTGGGTTGAGATCGCAGATGTTGTTGTTTGCATTGTAGTTTGTGACATTGATGAGGCAGGAGCCTCCTCATCTTGATCTTCATCCTCATCCTCATCCTCTTCCTCATCCTCATCCTGAACAACTTCTTTGCCCTTGCCTTTGGCCTCGTAGGCTGGTCTGACCTGAGTTATTTTCCTTTTTTTGGAAAGTGGCTCAGCTTCATCTGACCCTTTCCTTTCCAATTGTTTATGCAGGTAACTGATTCTCTGGTTAGCTTGAAGTATGATCGTATCTCTTACAGCTGCCATTTTTTTGTAGTGATCATCTTGTTCTTTTAGCTAGGAATCTTTGTCACCAATTATTGTATCCTTTTCAGCAATGATTTCATCTTTTTGTTTAAGCTGGGACTCCTTCTCCGCAATAATTGTTTCCTTCTGAGCAATAATTTGATCTTTGTCACTGATGGCTGTTGCCCTGTCAATTTTAACATCCTCCAAACTTTTAAGTGCTATAGTTAATTGTTGTTGTAAGGTATCAATTTGTTCTTACTTTTCTATACATAGATTGCAGGCTTCCATTTCTAAGGCTTGTAGCCTTCCTTCTGCTGTCTGGCTTCCTTCTGCTGCCTGCTGTAATACCTCACAGTGTACCTCAAGTGGTTGAGTTGGAGGAGAGTAGTGAGGTACCAAATCAAGCTCTGACTCAGCCGGAATTAAATCAACAATAATTAAATTTGTGGCCACACGGTCTATCCTCCTCTTGATACTCTCAACATGGGCTTTAGGCCAAGTCCACCGAAGTATTCTTGACAATCTATGAGGATGTTCTTGAGCAGCAATACTAATATGTTCACTCAGTCATACCTGCAACATGATTATATTCTATAATTAATATCCATCATATCATATATGAGCAGGTATATGTATTCTAACTTACAGCCAAAATATTTGGAAATCCCTTGAGCAAGGGAGCCTTGCCGGTTTGGCTTGAATCACCTACATTTGTTCTATGCCTCAGTGTAACCTCCTTTCCAATGGAATCCAACTGAGGAGCCATGAAATTGTAGACGACATTGCACCAATTATAGGTTGCTAGGTTGTCAAAATCATCTACGCAATCAATTAGTGACAGGGCAGGAATGACAAGTATGCTGCTGGTACCACAAAAAAGAACTGTAGAAAAAAATAGAGTATATACAACTGACAGTAGAGCTTGTCATTGGATGTAGACTTCAATAGCAGTTTCTCCAAATGCTTGGCAGAACAACTTGACTCTTCAAAATACTGCTTGTACAGTGGGTTGGAGGCCTCGTTTAAATCAAGTTGGACTATCTCTCCATTGTCAGGTAGCCTTAGAATAAGTGATATATCAACCTTTGTGAATTTCAGATTTTTCCCATGGAATATAAAGCTCTGTTCTTCTTCTTCCCAATTATCGAACATATTCTGAACCTGAGGTCTTACACATGAAGTATTAGGGAGGTCCAGGATCCAAGAAAAGAGTGTATCTCGAAGCAACTGTTCTTGTGCTGGTGTGGGTGGAACTAAACCAATAAAATTTTGGAAATAGCAAAGGCTACTTTTCCAGTTCATTCGTTTAGTTCGACCTCTGTTGACAAAACTTGTATAGTCGCTAAACAATTTCCTTTTTCCTTGTGTCAACTGTTTTTTTTACTTCCACTAGGGCATTGCTGTTTCTTCAATTTTTTGGAAGCTGGTTGCTTTGAAGATGATCTTTTTGGAGTCATCTCGAACTTAGCAACCATCAAACAAAAATTATTTGACACAAACAAATATAACACTTAGATTTCGTTCATAAAGAGCCTCCTCATATTCGGTCATTGAGTTAAGACTATCGCTAACCCTAGGTCAAAAGCAAAAACTAAAATGAAAAACTAAATGTGAGGGTACGTACATTTCCTTGAGTCCGATGAGGAGGACGTCGCCCACACGACTCCAATTGACGAAAGCACGCTAGAACTTCAAATGCCAAGAAAACAGGAGCTACAAGACGATTGCTTACGACTAGGATCCCGACCACGCTTTAAACCTCCATCACTGCTGGGCCTGATATAATAGGATTTCAGGCCCAACACGGGCCTTATTTTCTATATGTTTTATTTATTATTATTTGTATTTCAAATATATAACATCTACATAACATTTATTTTTATAACTCAACGATATAACATCTGTATTATTCCTTGGTCATACATTACTTTGATTTATTTATAATTTTATTGATTTTGTATTTATATGTATTTTTGAAGTTTGTGAAATCAGCATATTTAAGAACCACCCTGGGCCTGAAATCAGAGATATTCAGGCCCACCGTAGGCCTGAAATAACTGATATTCAGGCCCACTGTGGGCCTGAAATGTGAGATATTCAGGCCCAATGTCGATTGAAATTTGTTTTCGAGTTTTAAAAATTAAAATCATTAATTTTTTCCTTGATTTTTTATATGCTAGGAGATGGTAGGAAATTTGGATTTCTGAAAACCCTATACCAATAGTTAGAGTAGAGCTAGGAGATGGTATTTTTAATGTCCAACCCTCTAATTTTAGTACATTATGTTGCAAAAGGATACTCTGTAGGTCTATCAGTGGATTTCCACCAAAACCCACTGATGGACCTAGGAAATTTGGATTTCTGAAAATCTTATACCAATAGTTAGAGTAGAGTTAGGAGATGGTATTTTTGGTGTCCAACCCTCTAATTTTAGTACATTATGTTGCAAAAGGATACTCTGTAGGTCTATCAGTGGGTTTCCACCAAAACCCATTGATGAACCTAGGAAATTTAGATTTCTGAAAACCCTATATCAATAGTTAGAGTAGAGATAGAAGATGATATTTTTGGTGTCCAACCTTCTAATTTTAGTACATTATGTTGCAAAAGGATACTCTGTAGGTCTATCAGTGGGTTTCTACCAAAACCCACTGATGGACCTAGGAAATTTGGATTTCTTAAAACCCTATACAAATAGTTAGAGTAGAGCTAAGAGATGGTATTTTTGGTGTCCAACCCTCTAATTTTAATGGACCTAGGAAATTTGGATTTCTGAAAACCCTATACCAATAGTTAGAGTAGAGCTAGGAGATGGTATTTTTGGTGTCCAACCCTCTAATTTTAGTACATTATGTTGCAAAAGGATACTCTGTAGGTCTATCAGTGGGTTTCCACCAAAACCCACTGATGGACCTAGGAAATTTGGATTTCTGAAAACCCTATACCAATAGTTAGAGTAGAGCTAGGAGATGGTATTTTTGGTGTCCAACCCTCTAATTTTAGTACATTATGTTGCAAAAGGATACTCTGTAGGTCTATCAGTGGGTTTCCACCAAAACCCACTGATGGACCTAGGAAATTTGGATTTCTGAAAACCCTATACCAATAGTTAGAGTAGAGCTAGGAGATGGTATTTTTGGTGTCCAACCCTCTAATTTTAGTACATTATGTTGCAAAAGGATACTCTGTAGGTCTATCAGTGGGTTTCCACCAAAACCCACTGATGGACCTAGGAAATTTGGATTTCTGAAAACTCTATACCAATAGTTAGAGTAGAGCTAGGAGATGATATTTTTGGTGTCCAACCCTCTAATTTTAGTATATTATGTTGCAAAAGGATACTCTATAGGTCTATCAGTGGGTTTCCACCAAAACCCACTGATGGACCTAGGAAATTTAGATTTCTGAAAACCCTATACCAATAGTTAGAGTAGAGTTAGAGTAGAGCTAGGAGATGATATTTTTGGTGTCCAACCCTCTAATTTTAGTACATTATGTTGCAAAAGGATATTCTGTAGGTCTATCAGTGGGTTTCCACCAAAACCCACTGATGAGCCTAGGAAATTTGGATTTCTTAAAACCCTATACCAATAGTTAGAGTAGAGCTAGGAGATGGTATTTTTAGTTTCCAACCCTCTATTTTTAGTACATTATGTTGCAAAAGGATACTCTGTAAGTCTATCAGTGGATTTCCACCAAAACCCACTGATGGACCTAGGAAATTTGGATTTCTTAAAACCCTATACCAATAGTTAGAGTAGAGCTAGGAGATGGTATTTTTGGTTTCCAATCATCTATTTTTAGTACATTATGTTGCAAAAGGATACTCTGTAGGTCTATCAGTGGGTTTTCACCAAAACCCACTAATGGACCTAGAAAATTTGGATTTCTTAAAACCCTATACCAATAGTTAGAGTAGAGCTAGGAGATGGTTTTTTTGGTATCCAACCCTCTAATTTTAGTACATTATGTTGCAAAAGGATATTCTGTAGGTCTATTAGTGGGTTTCCACCAAAACCCACTGATGGACCTAGGAAATTTGGATTTCTGAAAATCCTATACCAATAGTTAGAGTAGAGCTAGGAGATGATCTTTTTGATGTCCAAACTTCTATGATTATCAAAGGGCCTTTCATACATGTTCAGCCCCAAAGTGGGCATGATAACAAGTTATTTCAGGCCCTAGTTGGGCCTGAAATGAAGATATTTCAGGCCTACGGTGGGCCTGAAATCAAGTGATTTCAGGCCCTGCTTGGGCCTGAAATCATGTTATTTCAGGCCCAGCATGGGCCTGAAATCACTTTATTTTAGGCCCACCGTGGGCCTGATATAACTTGATTTCAAGCCCACCGTGGGCCTGAATTCAAATTATTTCAGCCCCTACTTGGATTCCAGATTTTATCCCTATTTTAAAAAAATCTACATAATTATATATTATATTAATTTATAGAATAAAATTCAATATATATCAACAAGATGTGACCAAATCCTCTCATTTTATTTAAATTCTCTAATTTTATCAACACAGTCTTACAGTTTATTAAACTTAAAACAAGTTTATTGAATTGTATCGTAGACAAAATCTGGATACTACCTAAATACAAAATGCATACAAATTTTGGTTCCTTGCACATCATCAAGTAATATTTTCAGTTTTTGTTGCAATACGAGTGTTGTAACTCCATACTCGAGATCACTAGTTAGAGTTAATCAAAGACATATTATTTATGGTGTCCAACCTTAGTTCCAATCATTATCAGTTATGTTATCTTACCGTATCAGTTGACACACAATATTGCAGCAACTGGAGGTGACACATCCCACAATTGTTTTGTTTTTCTTGACAATCAATTATATTCGTATAACAACATCTACATATTCAGATTTTTCCATACAAATGGAGCTACAAATCGAGCTCAATCAAGAGCAAAGGAATTTTTTTACAAGAATACATCAATATTTATTCTCATGTTTTACAAAACATGTCCCTCAGAATATTAATTGTCAGATCAAATGTCATTTTCCTCATGTCTCCTTGTTTGAAATCCATCTTCTCATCATATAGGAGACATCGAACGTATTGCATCACAAAAATAGCACATCCCACGCTGAAAATAATAATAGAATATTTTTTATTTCAATATGTGGGTATATAAAATACTTTCATATTTTTAAACTCATCCCCATTTACTTACCTATGTTTTTGTTGGGGACATTTTTGACTGACGGAGGGCCAATTGTCCAAGGGATGATGATTTTGTAGATATGGATGAATAGCCGTAAGTTCCTCGCGACTATATTATTTATGTTTTTTTACCTGAAAAATATATCATGATTTTAATAATCACCATGAATGATATTTTAGACAAACTGATTAACATATATATGAATAAAGGTTGCTCACCGCTAAGTCAAAATCATTCTTATATTTACTGCCACTAACAAGAGAATTTAAATTATTAAAAGTCATGGCTTTTGTATTCACCGCCAACAAGTGAAAGTATGTATTATCACTGCACAAAGGTATTAAAATATATCTAAACCCTTGTTCTATCATATCAGTCTTCATCACTTGTTGCAGGGAAAACTTTCTTAACGATCTTATTGATGCCAAAAAAATGCATACAGAAAAATTATTAATAGCCAAATCATAATATTAGATCTTCTACAATCTATCTTGTAAATTCATTTGCATCACTTACTGTGAAGAAGGTTGAACAATATATTGACTTGTTGTATGACCTACCACATGCGGATGCTCCCCTAAATAAAATTTTACAAAAGGCAACAATTACCTCGCCTTTTGTAAAAACCTCTCCATTGAGGATTTGTAAGAATGAATACAAATTCAAAGCAAAGGGTGCATCCTCCCAAATAAATTCAGATGCCAACCTGCCAAGTAAATTGATAAGATTATATATTAAAGAACAAGATATATTAACTAAACTATGTTTCGTAACTTACTTTAGGTTCTCCAATTTATTTATCAGGTAGGCCACTTTTTTATCTTGATTTTTCTTCTTTGAATTCATAAAATACTTCTTCGCAAACTACATCGATACATTTTCAAAAAACTAATTAATGACCAAATTCGATAAAATTTGAGGTATTTTATATGAAAGTAAATCACATACATCAATGTCTTGTTGCCTCATTTTGTATAGTTCGGAGGTCCTTCTTGTTTCCTCCTCTGTGAAATAAAATCATTTCAGGCCCAAAGTGAAATCATTTGAAGGGTATATTCTTGATGATAACTAAATATTTGAAATATTTCAGATGTACCGGTTGCGTTCACCAGACGAGATGTTGTTTTGTTACTGGGTATAGTGGACTGTGGTGTTTCGGTCCCTATTAATTCAACTAAAGCATCGGGTGACCTCTATGTTACTTACTTCTCAAAAGAAAAACCAACCAGAACAAGAATTGAGGAATTACTTAAATATTATTCAAAAAATGTTGAATCAGAGGATGATGTTTTATTAGTGTGTAAATTCTGTATTTTGTATATATTTATTTGTGTTTTATTTTCGTCTAGTACATATAAAATCCCTCTAGGTCTTGTAGATATAGTAGATGATTATGAGAATCTTGGTAGATTCAATTGGGTGGAAGTTATTCATCAATTTTTGTCTCCACAATTACCTAAGATTGGGGACTTATTTTCATCAACTCAGGGATATCAGACCAGCACCAACCTCCCTTACCTAAAGGGGTTTGCTGGGCTTTTGGCAGTGAGTAGAATTTTCTTGTTAAATTTTATAATATTTTGGTGTCATTAATGTATTTGGCTGGAAAACTTGGTGTAGGCATGTTTTTTGGAGCATGTACCAATTCAAAAACCATACAATGTTGAAGGACCCCGAATAAATAAGTGGAGGAATATTCCTTCGCATATTAGTCGGGTGAGGGCCCTTGTCGACCGACTGCCGCCGAAAGAGGTAATTATTGTAAACTGTGATCTATGTTAGTTTAATATAGAAGCAGTAACATTTGTGTACTTGTTAATTGACAGGTCATTGTAGAAATAATTCCTAACCTACATGAGAACAATTTGTTTGAGAACCTTGATATTGGTGATGACATTCCATGGCCAATGGAGACATCGCAAGGAGATGACACAGAAGATGTAAGGCTATGTGATGAATGCATTCTTAAAGACAAGCAAATCAAGGAGCTAACAGAGGAGAATATTTGTTTGAATGAAAGGGGTTAAGGAATTACTTTCAATAATTGAAATAAAGGGCATGGGGGCTGAAGAAAGCTATCCTGTAGTCGATTCTCTTTCTGATCCAGTATATTGTAGAACAAGGAGAGGACGTGACCGAACTTGGTATGATTACAGGGATACTCCAATTGACAGTCTAGTATGACACCAGCTATTACCAAAGGGGAAGCGGAGCAAGAAACAAATATCAAATGTCATAGACAAGGGAAAAAGGAAAATTAGTGAGGAGGATATGGATGAAGTAAGATAAACCATAACTGTAATGGAAGTCATGTCTGAAGAAGACACAGAGGAGGAAACAAGAAGGACCTCCGAACTATACAAAATGAGGCAACAAGACATTGATGTATGTGATTTACTTTCATATAAAATACCTCAAATTTTATTGAATTTGGTCATTAATTAGTTTTTTGAAAATGTATCGATGTAGTTTGTGAAGAAGTATTTTATGAATTCAAAGAAGAAAAATCAAGATAAAAAAGTGGCCTACCTGATAAATAAATTGGAGAACCTAAAGTAAGTTACGAAACATAGTTTAGTTAATATATCTTGTTCTTTAATATATAATCTTATCAATTTACTTGGCAGGTTGGCATCTGAATTTATTTGGGAGGATGCACCCTTTGCTTTGAATTTGCATTCATTCTTACAAATCCTCAATGGAGAGGTTTTTACAAAAGGCAAGGTAATTGATGCCTTTTGTAAAATTTTATTTAGGGGAGCATCCGCATGTGGTAGGTCATACAACAAGTCAATATATTGTTCAACCTTCTTCACAGTAAGTGATGTAAATGAATTTACAAGATAGATTGTAGAAGACCTAATATTATGATTTGGCTATTAATAATTTTTCTGTATGTATTTTTTTGGCATCAATAAGATCGTCAAGAAAGTTTTCCCTGCAACAAGTGATGAAGACTGATATGATAGAACAAGGGTTTAGATATATTTTAATACCTTTGTGCAGTGATAATACATACTTTCACTTGTTGGCGGTGAATACAAAAGCCATGACTTTTAATAATTTAAATTCTCTTGTTAGTTTCCTCCTCTGTGAAATCACTTCAGACCCTCGGTAGGCCTTAAATGAAATGAGTGAAATGTATCAAAATTAAATCATTTTAGGCCATCTTTATCCCTGTTTTATCTTACTATAGATATTGTTTACAATTCATAACTAAAACTATTACCTGAAAATTTTAAACTTGCGAGGTTGAATCCCAACTTTCGAATATATTCACCAAAATTCGACGGATATGTTGCAATTCTTGTATGTCCAAGAAAACACTGAAGGGTGACTCTTTGATCTTCGCAATGTGTCGATCATTTAAAATTTGAAATACTTCAAAAAATTGTTTAAAGTGCCCTAAAACACTACACCAATGTAATTTTTTCCCAAACTCATCTGAAGCCTACAGTTTTTATACATTACAAATTGATTCAGCAAAAATTAGTTTAAACATGTGCACAAACTCTGCTGTTTTGACCTAAGACTATCGCTAACATACCTTACTGGATAATGCCAAGGAAGAAGAAGTTGAACCAGCCACAGATCTTTCTCCTGTCATTATCAAAAATATAAGCCTTGCTGTCACGCCCCGAGACCCAGGAGCCGCTGATCGAATATAAAATCGGACAGCACCTCCCCTGTCCGGCGGACAATTTACACATACACACAACAACTATAACAACACCACACAGTTTATATTTGGCCTCAGGCCTCCAAAATAAGTAAACACAACATAAAACACAAGACAACTAAGTAGATCATACCTGACTGCGGACCGGTCCGACTTACGATGAAACAACCAATACAAAAACCCCTTAGGGCACAAGACAACACTCCCAAGACATATACAAGTCCAATAAGTAAATATACAAATAGACACTACTAAGTACAAAACGAAACTATGTCGTCGCGATGGGTAGGGACTGGCTGCTGGGCTCTTCTGGCGACTCCAAGTATCTCAACCTGAAATAAAAACATATGGCAACGGGGTGAGTCCATAACTCAGCGAATACCCAGCAGATATGCATAGTATGTTATAATAATAATAAGCATCTACGTTAATACAGTCTCATATCAACAATATGGAAAAACTAGTACTGGAAATACTGAGGTAGATACATACCAGAATCCAGCTAACCTGAAAAGAGGACAATGAGTACCATGGAAATATCATTAGTCATATAATCTCAAATAACAAGTCTCCAGAATATGCATGTCAAACAAGTGCAAGAATCAAGTGCAGCAAACAATGCACGATGCAAAGTATGCACATGGTGCAATGACATGTGTCACCCCTGACACCAGACAGATCATCGTACACCTGTCATAGGGACGTCTGAATGGGTAGGGCTATGACAACTGTACGCACTCTGCCATCACTGCTCCTGAGTGACCGAGTGGACAGGATGCTGGTGGAGACTCCGCTCCGACCCCAAGCAATGGGGGAGTCAAGCTCTCATCTCCTCGTGGCTCAGTACGAGAAGGGATCCCTGGCTGCTACCACGCCCGCGCTCACCCTCCTCATAGTGGTCGAACGGAGCAATACAGGGCAAATGCACACATCTACGGTATCCACTAACCCATGAGTGGCCGTGTGTGCATGTCATGTACCGGAAGACGATTAGGCTCAACCACAAGGGAGTCGCTGATCGCCGGCATGCAACAGTGCAAGGATGGTGTATGATAGATACACATACCTCCCTCTATATCAAATGCAAGAGATACATCAAGATATCTAAGCATACAGATAAGTATGACAATACCTGAAACTGTATGAAACTAACAGCATAATAACTCAGGGATAACTAACAAGTATCCAGGACATGCATAATAACTCAGGGATAACTAACAAGTATCCAGGACAGGCATAATAACTCAGGGATAACTAACAAGTATCCAGGACATGCATAATAACTCAGGGATAACTAACAAGTATCCAGGACATGCATAATAACTTAGGGATAACTAACAAGTATCCAGGACATGCATAATAACTCAGGGATAACTAACAAGTATCCAGGACATGCATAATAAACCCGGCTAGCGTATAATCTTACTGCTATCTATAACCAACCATGCATAGCAATATGACAATATCTAAAAGATAAGTCAAAGGGTACCCGCCTCCAAGGAGTAGAAATAGTCCGTATCAAGTAAGAACCTCCCGTCTGCTAATCAGCAATGATAAATCCAACCAATGCCCTGTATCAAAGGCATAAGATTTAGCTATAATAATATGTAATCTATAGCTAAACGAGTTATCTCAATTAATTAGGATCGTCCTAATTATCCTGTTTCATTTAATTAATCACAATTAAATGAGTAACCACAATTATCCCAAGTTACCCAGATTAGATTCCAGTTAGGTTTTCGAGACCCGAATCAATCAAGCTTAGGTTATTAGGTTTAATCCCCATTTAAACCTAATCTGTAGTTCAACCAATAGCTCAGCCAACCTCTAATTCTATCCAACAAGGGCTCCCATAACATAACTGTCACTCAAACCTTAAACCAAAACAATCCAAACAGGGGTAAATTCTCAGAACAGATCACACCGAAACATGGCTAAACAGAATACACATATTCCACCATAAAATCCCCAAACAGAATCACTGCTTTCCCTTTTTTGAAAGTGGAAAATTGAAAGATCAAGGGATCATCTAACATTAACTCCCAAAACCAAACTCCAACAGCAATTATAATCAAAATCTAGGGGCAGATGACAAAAGAAAGAATAGAATCAAATTCCTTATCTGCATACATAACTCCTAGCAATGCATCAACAACTTAATCCAAAAACAAAGTTAACCACATGATCACCATTCCCTTTACCTCAAAATTCCTTCACACAACAAACCTGTAGGATCAATTAACAAAAAGAAAATAGAGTCAAACTCAAACTTCTAACAGAATATCTGCTAACCAAGCTGTGGTTTGCATTACACTACACCAACAACCATCTACTGTTCAAAATTGCATTAGTTCATACTCACAAAGAACTGCTTCCATCACATTCCCATTTTCATGATTAGAGCCACCAATCAACCAACACTGTCCCACACGACTAGGTAGCAAGGAAACATTTAAATTGAAATACCGAAATTTCCATCACCCATAATTGAAGAAGAATTCTACTCACCCTAAGGAACTCACTGCCGGTCCCCAATTCTGTAGAATTCCAGCTCCAATATCAAATTCCCTAACCCATCCAGGTAACTCACGACAGGGGAACACAATAACACCTCCATCACGATCAGATTATCACACTAGAACTTAATTCATTGCCCTAAAAATCAAATGCAATCTCCAATCCATAGCTACAACTTTGCTTCCAAATTCTCATGCCAAAATTCAATCAAGAGCAACCATAAAAGAGTTAATCCCTTACCTGAGTTGGCAGAGGGAATCGATAATCGCCAGAAGAAGGAGGCGACGGTGCTCGGCTATGATCAAAGACGTCGTCGTAGCTAGACGTGGCCGGAGGAGAAAGACTCAAGCACCGGCTCGTGCTCACGACAGGAGCAGATTGGGAAGAAAGGGTCGACGATCAACTCGGTGAGAACCGCTCCAGGATGTCGTGTAGAGATGAAGGTGAAGGAGAAGAACGGCGACCTTCCTCGAGGAGAAGAAATCGTTGGCGTTGGCTTGGTCAGGTGGAGAGTTTGCGTGGAGGAGGTGAAGAAGGCGCTGCGGCTTTGGCGGCGGCTAGGGCACGAGAAGAAAGGGAAGGCTGCGGGTTATAAGGTGAGGGCTTTTTACATAAAGGCCCCTCAACTTTCAATAATCTTAATTATACCCTTAGGGTAAATGTTTTAGCTATTTAATCCTTCAACTTATTGCAATCCACTTAATAAATTTCTAGGGATAAATTATTTATCCATTCGTAATTTAAGAGTCTACCTGAAAGCCCCTTGGGCTCCTCCCGTAGGGCCGAAAACCCTAGACTCAATCCGGAAAAATCCCGAAAAATTTTCTGGTCCGGATTTTCAAATCGCCATATTTTACACTTGTAGAAACCCTAACCCCTACTTTCGATAGTGCCGAGCAGTCTAGACTTCAACGTTAACACTTACAGGCGCCTCGGGGACACACACAAAAACTTACGAGACTTCCCTAGGTTTTGGTTGGGGGAACAGATTCGCCATTAACGTTGTTGTGATGATAGATGAAAAATTCGACTCCATGTCCATCCGAACTACAAATTAATATTTTACTCATAAAGTGATTTGGAAGTCTCGAATTGTGAATCGAGAAAGACATCACTTGGCGGGATGAGTATAATAGGAAGTTCACTATATGAGATGCGCCCTTTGGTAAAAAATAAAGCATGGTACTCGTTTTGGTAATTACCAAATCTTGGATACGCCCTTTGGTAAAAAGCCGAAAAAAACAAGCTAAGAATGAAGCCTTCAAAAAGTCGAAAAAAAACATGAATGCAGCGTGATCTTTGAATCTTCTTGAAATTTTATTTTCTTAAGATGACAAAACAAGGTTAAGTAATAACGCAACCTTACAAATTGACTGCCAAAAAATTGAAGAAGGCTCTCTCAGTGATTTTGTTTCCCAATTCATACTATTTGATTTTCTCCTCTCTTTTTTATTCAGGAACAGAAGCTAATGGTCCTTGGGAAATTGAAAAAGTAGCCAATAATGAAATGGTTGGAAAATATATATTTCACTTAATCTTTCACTTAGCAATGCTTAGGAGGCATTTGGTAGAGTTATTTTTCATTTTCATTTTTTGTAAAAAATATGATTTTCGGGAAAACGTGTTTGATTTACATTTTTCAGACTTATTTTCCAAAAAAAATAATAGCGTTTTTTGGAAAACTAGAGAATGAAAGAAAGTTATTTTTCAGAAAATGAGAAAATACGATTTTCTGAAAAATAAAAATAGAAAATGGAGCAAACCAAACGTCCCCTTATTATTGTTATATTTGTTCTTTTAAGCTATTCTCCAAGTATCTTTCTTCGGTATACTCATACACTTTATTTCTAAAATTGGAAAATAGAAGTTCCTTCAAATTCAAACCCTTGAGATCAGGAATCAGGATCAAAATCCTTGAATTTCAAGTGAGGGGAAAAATTGTCATAATAATTGTAAATTGACAAGATAAGTCAAATCCTTTCTATTCTAAGGTCCTTTAAGACTGATAGTCATATAGAGGTCTCTTTAAGATTTTGATATAGCAACACATGAAACATGCATTCAGATTCTAGAATTAATACAAGAAATTACATGAAGACACAAATTTTCTGAGAACTAATTTGCACAGAAAAAAAAAGCTTGTGTTTTGTTTTTCTTGCTGACATTGCAATCCTGCCCTTGAAAGGAAAAAAAACTAAAATTAATTATCCTGCTAAAATTCTCTCTAGGGCAATGATTCCTCTCCGCACTCGAACGACGGTGGCACCATGAACGCGCACCGGTATGTTAATGTGATTTAATACTTTTCTCATTTGAATCATTCAAATGAGTAAGAATTGATATGTTTTGTTGGTGCACTTACGTCAGATTTTTCTATTTTTACAGAGCTTAATGTTCTGAGACTGAATTATTTGCGGTCATTGACGGGAGAGCACATTGGTCAGTGTTTAATGTATTTTAAGTTTGATTAAGAAAAGTTTAATTGTTTTTAGATGGTGTGGATCTGTATATTTTTAATTTTGGGTGTTATTGACGGGAGAATTAAACTTATTATGAGTTTAAATTCCAAGCTTATGTTATGAATGATCTTCAAGCTTCTCCTACTTATGAGTTAGATGTTTTCACCGCCGGCGTTGCCCTCAAAGTCGGCGGCTACGATGGAAATTTAGTAGGAATGAATTAGGCGAAAGTGTGATGCATTAAACGAATCAAATGAAAAAAAAAACATCAAAAGACATCAATAAACCACTTACTAGTGCTTATTCACAGCGCCGCTGCAATCGGAGAGTGTAAAAATCGATGGCTTGGAGAGAATTTCAAGATTAATGATTCAACGAATTGAACGATTTGAAAAATTATGATTGATAGAATCGAGCAACGGATTTTTAAGTTGGGCCGTTACATATAATAGAAGAGTTGATGATAATGATAAATTTGAGACACTTTGTTAACACATGAGGGATATAAATGGTTAAAAAAAATTTAAGAATATATTTGGGACTCGGTTGAAAAATTAACAATATTTTTATAAATTATCCCACTTATTTACAATCTTATCTCACATATTTTATTTCTCGAAAATTTTGATAAATAGTTTGTATAATAATGATTCTAAATAAAATCAATTTGGGATTAGAATCAGATCGATCAAGATTGAATTGTAGAATCGTACTATCCTAGTAACAATCCATGAAATTTTATACTATATGATTAATAATAAAAAATAAATTTAAACGGATGATTATAAATAGATTAATAATTATATATATAAATAATTGTCGAAAATCAAAATCACATAAGACTTTATATATGTATAAACTTAAATTATCAAGTAATTTACTTAGTTAACAAGATAACTTAATTTTAAAGTTAATAAAGCCACTAATATAGCGAAAGTTATTATAACTTTGATTTGAATATGCAGGTTAAAAATAATTTTCTAAAGACGATTGATTCCCCAAAATACCAAATAATAAGCATCCAAAAACTCATTATCTTGTGAAAAAGAAATGGGAAAATATGATTAATCAAAAACTAACTCAAAAATAATTAAATATGTTAAATACCAAAATTTAGGGGGGCCTTTTTGTAAAGTAGGGACCTAGTTGGAATTTACTGAACTTGGAGGGTTTATTTGTAAAATGTCAAAACAGTTATAAAAGCCCTAAAACTCTTCCCGCAAGCCGTTCTTCTCCCGATTCAGTTTTTCCACCGTTCCTTTTCGCCCAACGCCACCCTCTCCTCGAATTCTTTTTCTGTCCATCCTCTCCCTGTATCATTAGAGTGTAATTTGCCAAGATTTCAAAATTGGTGGTTATTATGCACACTGAGACCAGATCCCCAATCATCATTAGAACCTCTTTCGACTTCAAGGTTTTTCTCATCATGAAAAACATCTTGTTGATGCTTGCTTGCATCAAGTGCAAAAGTATCGTCCATGAGATGTGCTCCATGAACCAGATACTATCTACACCATCTGCATAAACTAGTAAAAAATGATTAACAATGATAACAATATAACTCCCAGATTAGATAAAATGTTGGAAAACGTTGATGGATCATGGAGGCATTAATCTAAGAACCTTGATTAGCACATTAACGAAAGAGAGTATAAACCAAGAACATAGGAGCAAGTCTCTTGAAGCATTTTCTTTTGGTGAAGGTGCAGTCAACTACACTTAGTGGGTAGGATGATACTGCTGGGGAAACATGTACTTTCCACTGTCTACTTTCTGTTGTTAGAGTCCTAAGTTCCATTGAGACACTGGTTCACGAACTTGGTGAGAAGGGGTAAACATGCTTAAATTTAGTAGTTTTTTTTTTCCATTTCTATTTATTAGAACAGTATTGGGATTTATAGTAGGCAATTCACTTGGTTATGTTTAAGCTTATATATGAACTAGACAAGGCTTCTGGGACTATGGTGCAACGGTAGAGCAATTAGTCACTATCTCAAGCATTCGCGGTTCGATCCCCGACTATTGAAGTTGTTGAATAGGGGATTCATTCGTTCTAATAGATCTTTGTGGAGAGCCCCAATGTTGTTTATAAAGAGAAAGGACAGATCCATGAGGTTGTGCACCGACTACTAACAGTTAAAGGTTGTAACCACCAAGAATGAGTATTCTTTGTCGTGAAGTGACGATTAGTCCTTCAGTAAATTTCTTGGGCACGTGGTGTCTAGTAGAGCTGCGATTCAGTACAGCCTTTCATCCGCAGCCGGACGGACAGTCAAAACATACCATTCAAACGCGAGAGTATTTGTTGAGATCCTGCACATGGTTGAATTTGCTTATAATAACAACTATCATTCAGCTATCCAGAATGATACCGTTTGAGGCGTTGTATAGTCGAGCTTGCAGGACAACCACCCTTTGGAGGAGGATGGGGAATCTCAGTTGCTAGGTCCTCAGAGTATTCAGCCAGACGCGACATATGAGGAGGTGCCTATGCGGATTCTGGACCGCAAAGAGTATCAGTTGAGGAATAAGACAGTTCGATTAGTTAAAGTTGGTTGGCAGCACCACTCTGATGAGGAATCTACTTGGGAGCTCGAGGATACGATCAGAGCTCGCTACCATCATCTATTTATATGAGGTGCGTATAGTTGGGTTGTATTGTGTTGCATTCAGTATTTATATTATATTAGAGTTGTTAGTACCTGTTATGGTTGACTAGTACATATTGTGATTATTAGCTAAATTTGGGGACCAAATTTTTGTTAGTGGGGGAGAATGTTAAATACCAAAATTTAGGGGGGCCTTTTTGCAAAGTAGGGACCTAGTTGGAATTTACTGAACTTGGAGGGTTTATTTGTAAAATGTCAAAACAGTTATAAAAGCCCTAAAACTCTCCCCGCAAGCAGTTCTTCTCCCGATTCAGTTTTTCCGCCGTTCCTTTTCGCCCAACGCCGCCCTCTCCTCGATTTCTTTTCTTTGCCCGACATCGCCGAGCCCTAGCCGACGCCACCCACTTCAAGCACGCGGAGCAGACCACGGGAGCGCCGTCTCCGAGCTCTAGCAACACACACGAAGGCCTCTTCTTGTTTCCCGATCGCCATCCACCATCGTTCCTCTTCACTGCAACCTCTTTCTCCAGGCCGAACATCCTCTCCGGCGATCGGATCGCTTGGTAAGTCTACTGTTAGATGTGGGCTCGCATGAGGGAGTTGGGATGTTTTATTTCTTGCTTCCAGTTTTTCGTTGCCTGAAATTGTTGCCGGTTTGGATTTGATCCTTTCTAAAAGTGGCTGTTCTTGGGCATCTCTGGTGATCTAGGGTTTAGGGGAACAAATACCTTAGGTCTTGAGGGGTGAAATGTTGTTTCCTCTTCCGACCCAATTTTCCACAGATTCAATGGAAGTGGTGGTCGACGATCATCAGGTAAGGATTGTTATTTGGGATCACTCTTGAATTGTTTCTAGGTTTGGATTCATGTTTCAGTGTCGAATCTAGTCTCGGATTGTATGTGTTTGCACTGTGAACCTTGGAAGAAGGCTCTATTCTTAGTTTCCTCCCATCTCTGTCGTGAGTGGTGATTTGGGATTTCTTTTGTATTAGTTATTGGATGATTAGATTTGGTGTTGTCATGGGCTCTTAGAGGTGTTGTTGTGGGAAGGTTTCATTTAAAATATAGTAGCAGGACAGTGATGATAAATGTTCATTTCGATAGAGAGCTTTGTGGTTGCGTTCTTTGATCTTGTCTTAGTTTCGATCTTGGATAGTGTAGTTGTTTGGTGTTTCCTCTCTAGCCACCGAGAGCCTTAGGTGATTCATTACCATGTGTGATTTTTCTATTTTGGTTGGGTTAAGAAAGAACTTATAGTTGTTTGGATTATTTCAATAGATGTTCTAAGTAGGATCTATCTTAATAATGTTAGTATTTTAATTTAGCTAATTTATTTATTTTATAATTAGCTAAATTTGTGTCCTTGATACAGAACCTTGATTTAGACTCGTTCGGTTGATCGTGAAAAGTCCTTGTTTACGGAATTCTTCAATAAAAGGCATGTATTTCTCTTTTATACTCGAGTAGTTTTCTTTACCTTAAAAGCATGACTATATTATGTCTGATAGGTTGCTTGACCTTGTTATTTGTTGTTTGTTATTTAAACATCGCCGTTGATACTTACTCTTCGTTGATCTTTGAGTATTTTAAATTCGTATCCGTACAGTCTCTGTTGGTTTTCTGTTCTATAAAATGTCGTTTGTACGCGAGTACTTAGAAGTCCATTAAACACAGATAGGTTTATTTGGCATTAGAAATACCTTACCTAGTAGTGTAGGTGCATAATCGTTGGTTTTCGATTTCTGGATGGTTGTATTGATGCATCGTATACTCGTTGGATTTTGTTGCATCGTTGTTTTTTCGGTTATTTGTGCATCGTATAACATGCATCATAGTTGCACGTTGCATACTAACGACTGTTAGACTTACATTTGGTTAAGCCGTCGTTAGTCATATTGTTGCTCGATTCACTCAACCACTTGTTATCGTGGTAGTTATTAGAGTGCGAGCATCTGTCCTGTTATGCCAAACAATGGCACCCTCACCGTTATTTTTTTTAGAGGGATATTAGAGCCGTTGGTGGTTCACCCTCACCGTTGTTTGTTTTTGAGGGATATTGTAGTTGTGATAGCTCCCCCTAGGTATAGGGGTCTGGAGTGTGGACTCCCCAACATCCTGTCCACTCAATCACACTTTTTGTGGTATTTGTTGTTGGAGTGGTACAGTTGTCACAACCCTACCCACTCGGTCACACAGATGGGATGTGTTGACGGCTTGACTGGCGTCAGGGGTGACACATGTCATTGCATCATGTGCATACGTATTTCTTTTATGCATTTGTTTGTGTTTGATGCACTTATATGAGCTATGGTTATTGCACATGATTGACATGCATCTATATCTTGGTTTTATTGTTGTTGCGTTGTTCTACGCCTGTTTAGTTGTTATTCGGTTTTATACCATGTCGTATTATATTTGTTATGCATGATTAGGAAATCTTATACTTCTTATGGATTGTACCTGTTGATTCTCTACTTTGTTATCTTATTTATGCCATGCTTATTGTCTACTATATACCCGTAGAGTCCGCCCGGACTCACCACCGCTACCACCTATTTTTGTTTCAGATAGCAGGTAGATGTTTTGCTTGGAGCCAGGAGATGATCCAGTTGCCAGTCCCTCAGTCCCACCGTGTCGGATTGGTTTAGCGGTTTCTATTTCGGTATTGTGTTAGTTTTCCGCATTTCATTTGTTTAACAGTTATCGGACTGGTTTTGTTATTATTATTTCAAAGACTTCTGAGTTCTCGTTGGATTGTGATTTTCTTCTATGTTTAAGGTGGCTGAGTCACCCATTATTATTTTGTTTTCATATAAACTGCGTGGATGTGCCTTATACTTATTGTTGTGATGTCAGCCGCTTGTGGCTGAGCTATATTGGTGGAGATATCATGTATATTTGCCCCATATTGTCCGCCGTACAGGGGAGATGTTATCCGATTTTCGAGGAAGCATGTGCCTCTGGGGCCGTGACAAAATAAATATTTAAATAATCTCAAAAAATAACTTAAATTATAAAATAATTTAAAAGATAATAAAAAAAATTAAAATCCGCAATGATTTTTAGATATGAAATTGAGCTGTTATAAGTTTCACCTAGTAATTAAATATAGATTTTTAAATAGATTTTAATTTGATATATTATAAATCTCGTGAAATTAAAAATTATAAATTTTTAAAATTTCTACCGATCAATTTGATCCCACCAATTTTACTCCGATTACACTAAAAAAAAATGACCATGCATGATACAAGATCAATTTGATGTTCCAGATAGTAGGATCATGCGATCCTGGATAGCTATTTTGCAAACATGGTTCTGATGTAAAATACTAAAATGAAGGGGCTTCAAACTAAAATTGCATTATAAAAACCTTATATCCTGGCACGATTAGTTGATAATCGACTACTTTATCTAAATATATCATTGGACTAAAATTAAAACTGTTATTATTTAACGAGGCATAAAATAGAATGACACATCCTCAATTAAATCCTTTTAAAAATTGAAAATTAGAATTAAATCAAAGTTGATACACGAAATATAGCTCAAACATGTACAGAAGATCTAAATACACTCAGTGAAGGATCTATCTTCAAATAAACATATGATACAAACTAATAACAATGATCTACACCTTTTTACACAAAGATAATAATGCCCCCCTCGAAAGCATGAACTGATAGAGCTAGCAAGTCAAAAAACTACCAACCACCAACCGAGAAGGTTCATTCATCTACAGGAATCCATTCTAATTCTAGTTCAATCTCTCCACGCTCTACATTTTGTAGCTTTAGATGTACGTCTTGTTTTACCTTCCCATCCACAATATTAACGAAGCTATCCTTAAGGAGTGCATTGTCATTTGTTTTGAACCACCTTCCGATCTGCATGTTTCCGAGAAGCTCAGGATCCCCAAAAGCTAATGCAGCAGTGATCATCGGCTGGAGATCAACTTCAGCCTCGCCCATTATATCATCCGCAGAAAACATGTCGTGATCGTATACTTGCTGTTTCACAGTAGGGCAACAAAAGTTCATATCAGAACATATATTCATACAGAAATTGATCTGTTAAAATTTGTTTGAACTGTTGGCTTGTATATTGTAACAAGATAAACGAGAAGTGCAGTGGCCCTGAAAGTGAAATTAACCAAAAGTGCAAAACCGAATTGTTGAAAGTGTACATTAGCCACTAAAGATTGAAGATTATTCCATAACATATTGTCCTTGAGAAAGGAATTTTTCGTTAACTTGAGAACAATTCATCAACTCAAGTTCAGACAATGGATAGAAGTCAACACAATAACATGCTGTTACAGAAGGATACATCTATGCTACAATGCAAACTATTCTTGAAGTCCCTTATAACTTGAGAGCCTGGTTAATTCATTTTTCATCTCTTATGGAAACTATAATCATAAGACGGCAGTTAGACCTGCTATGTTATATGGTGCTGAATGTTGGGCTATGACTCGAGCACATGAGCAAAAGATGAAAGTTGCAGAGATGAGGATGTTAAGGTGGATGTGTGGACATACGAGGATGGATAGAATAAGGAATGAGAGTATTAGAGAGAAAGTCGGAGTTGC
Organism: Boesenbergia rotunda; assembly: GCA_024364735.1. Taxonomy (NCBI): domain Eukaryota; kingdom Viridiplantae; phylum Streptophyta; class Magnoliopsida; order Zingiberales; family Zingiberaceae; genus Boesenbergia; species Boesenbergia rotunda. Next base: position 281,551 of record JAGFNQ010006758.1, on the reverse strand, counting down.
ATCTATTGAAGAAAAACTTCGGGAGACACGTTTGAGATGGTACGGACATGTACTTAGAAGACCAATAAATGCCCCTGTTAGACGATGTGAAACTATGATAAATACGCACATTAAAAGAGGGAGAGGAAGACCAAAAAAGACTTGGTTGGCAACAATAAAACAAGATAAATTTTATTTAAATCTAGATGATGATATAGTAGGGGATAGAACTCAATGGCGTAAAAGGATCCATATAGCCGACCCCACCTAGTGGGATAAGGCTTTGTTGTTGTTGTTGTTGTTGTATGGAAACTATAATCATATTAGTGTCAACAATGTCGGCATCAACTTAAATTCTGCATCGGTACACTTCTTTTTCACAATTTATTAGTTATATGAATCTACTTTCTAACCTTGGTTTTCATAAACATTTTTTTACAAGAAAAATGGTTCATCTGAGTTTACCAGTTTCAATGCTCCATAACGTTGAGGAACTGTAAATTTGAAATCTTCATTCCATACTGGATTCAAATTGCTATTTTTAATTGTGGTTTGGGCTTTCTGCAACCATCAGATGACAGGTGGAAATTGGAAGGTAAAATTAGTATAACACAGTCATCATTTTCCTTTGGATAATAATCAAAGTAAATCAACTCACCTGCCGCCCCAGATTCAAAATTACATATGGATCACTTGTAAGCAAATCTCTAACAGCTAAGTTTATGCCTCTGATTACTTTGACCTTCAATTCACCAATAAATTCCCGTGCATCTTCCTTTAACAGTAAAAAAGTACCTCATCAGTTTGATCACTATTTTGTGTCCTACTAAAAGAGCAAAGCAATGCAGTACCATAAAAGGCGAGTAACACAATTATTAAGTCTTAAACATAGTCATTGTGAACAACTTTATGAGCTCTAAAACAAAGAATGCTCAAAGACGACTTACTGTCTTCTTTGAACTACAGGGTTGATGCTTGTGATCCAAATCCCTTGAAGATTCATATGTGTTGAAGGATATCTTTGAAGATACTATACGCAAACTTGGTTTCAGGAAATCTTGCAACTCATACTTTGACCTACAAAGAGTGGAATCTTTAACAAGCAGTTACTGAACCAATTTCAGGAGAAACACTGAAATAATCACCTAATAAATTTGCTCCGTTCCTCATTACTTGAATCTGGTTTAGGTTTTCGATATCCTTTAGGAAGAAAAGCCTCATATATTGAGTTGGCATATGTATTCCCTCCCACTTCAATCATGGAATCAATGTCGCTTTCACTCCATTCTTCCAATGTCAAAGGCAGCACCTGAATTGTACCAGACGTGAAAAAGCAAGCGAAATCAGAAATGACACAGTATTTTTAACACATAAAATATCCGAATCTATCCAATTGGAATTTCGCAAAAGCGTAGTCCCTTCAGCAGGATAGGCAATTGGCTCCACAAGATTCTTGTACTAATATTTACCCTAGGAGCAGCTCTTTCGAACAAAACATACTAGCAGAGGAAAGAAATCTAAAAGACTACGAGTTTGGAAGACCTTTAGAGTCAAGTGAGATATTGGATATTTAAACAACTTCTGAATGGCATAAGCTGGAAACTGTGTGCACACTAAGATTGAAATTCATTGATAAAAAACCAGTAATACACCATCTAAAGTTGAATGCCATGTACACAGAAATAAAACAAATAAATGACACAAATGGCATTCAAAAGGCTATGCTAGTAGCTGGGATCTTATTATCCAGCCAATTACTTGCATGAGAAAAATGAAAAAGGCTATGGGGAGACATTTCATAGAGTTGATGCATGAAATGTTTTGCGATTAACACAGGTTGTTGATTTGATGTTAATGTTGATGTCGACTTACAATGAAATGTCAAGTGTAAAGTCAATGGATTAAAAATCCATATATAACATATCTGGCATCTCAAATAGTACCTTTGATATATCTGTACCAAGAGTCCTATGAACATCACTGCACTTTAAGCATATAAAAACACCAATATTCGCTGACCTGCAAATTGCAATGACGAAATGTTCAGGTTAGACTAAACAACACATCAGTACCGAACTGCTGGTTGAACTCATTTACTGTCTAATCAGTCTCATAAATTAACACTTTGCCAAATCAGTATTTTTTTACTGACTTGGAATATAAAGAAAATTGTGAAATGAAAAACTTCCTTAAAGAGGACAACTTCCTAGCAATTAGCTATGGGAAATAGGTTTTTTTACACCTCGATGAAAATATTATTTCAAATGTTCCAAATTATTCCCGTATTCTTATTCATTTCATGGCAGGATGCAAGTACTTACGCCCACTTTGGATCTGGAGCACTACAATCTGCACAGATGCGATTATCTCCTTTGAGAATAAGCTCCTTCAATTTTCTCATTTTTCCTGTTACATAAAGGATCATAAGGGTATTTTCTGATCCATGAGGAATATACAAGATTTCTAGATTTCAAATTTGTGATTACTAAGTAGCAGTGAACATTAGATTCCATGAGTGGGAAGATGTTTTTATCCAAGCCAGATACATGAAATATGTGATATTTTTTGAATTAAATCACCGGTATCTACTAGGCTTTAACCAAGCTACAGTGTTCCTGGAGCTAATGTATCCTAGATGTACTTCCAGCAAAGGCAAATTTCAGCATGTAACAACAACAGTGGCATTCCATAAAATATCTCTAGTTTCCACAAAGCTGCAATTTTCTTGGATCTCATACATATCTAGATGTTGTGGACATATTTATTTCACCCAAAATCTTATCTTTAAACAACAATTAATGTAAATAACCGTATATAAGACCCGACATTACTTTGATCATAGTCTACTAGGACTCCCATGGTGGCAGTGCATGAATAGAAAGTTAAAAACAAACTTACTGAACACCATAAAGAGCTTTGGTCGGCTAAACAGGGAAGAATAAGAGAAAAGCAGGGCAGAGAACGTGGAGATGTGTCTATCAGAAATCAAGTGATCTACCTTATGCCAAACATTTATTAAACAGTAAACATTCAAAGAATGGAAAAGAGTTGAGAATTTATGGAGGCTAATGTATGATTAATTAAATCACTCCACAACAATCAAAATAGTGAAGCTAATTGTCATAGCAATTGCCCAATGTACTCGGATAGCTTGGGTTATGATGGTGTACCAGGCACTAAATAATTCAGATAAAAAAATGTTTACTCTCAAAATACAGTTTCCTTGAAATTTGTTTTATCCCAACCAAACAACAAATATTATCTGGTGTATAGCATGCTGAAGATAAGGATGATGAATATGAAGCACACACTAGTGCGCACCTGAGGCAGGCCTCTCTGATCTGTAGTAGCGACTGCTCATGTCTACAAATTGACGAGATCGATATTCCACCGCCAGGCTATACAGAAACTGAAGGTAACAAAAAAAAAAAGAAGATAATTTAGTCACTATTCAACATTAAGTAGATTTCTGAAGTTAATGGATATATTGCTTAGTGAATCGTTCACATTGTGCAAGTTTACTTGCAGGTATAACCTTATGATGAAAAACCACTTCACGAAAAGGGACAAAAGCCTGAAATAGGGAAATCAACAAACACTAACAGGTTGCCGAACTACGATAATATACAAGTCAAATACCCCGCAAACTTCAGATCTCTGTATATATCAGGTAAAAATTATCAGACAACAAAGTAGTCGGAAAATGTCACTTCAATCTCTTTTCAAGCCATAAGCAAATCAAAGGCAAACAAAATCCCCCAAAGGACGAACTTTAAGCGTCTGAAACAAAGCCTCAGCCGCTTAATGCCTACCCAAAAAGGAAAAACTAGGATGCTGAAGATGAAAAGGATCAACTACAGATTTCGAATCTTTCCCAAAAACACAAGAAAGGTGGAAGGGCGCAAATCGATCTTACCGGGCAACCTAAACGCGGTATGATAGAAAAGCCTTCGGGAATCGAGCGAGCTTCACGACGTCGCCGATGCTGGAACTTGCTTCTCTGGCTGAGGAATACCCAAAAATAATTGACTAAACAAATAACAGTCGTCTTACGGCGTACGTGTCGCGGGCCGCGCTTTCCCATTGGTACAAAGACGACCACGCCGGGTCCGAGGCATTTAAAACCAAACCGGTCCGGTCTGAACCGACCATTAATTCCACTTCTAATTTTATCCAAATTATTATGCAGTGACAGCGAACAGAGGAGGAATTTATTTCTGGAAATTCATTTCAATGTGCACATAATTAAGTTTGACGGAGGCATTGCTCAAATGTAATGAGAACATGGCTAATTCATTGGGCAGATTAGAAAATTGAAAAATGATCTGTCAAGGGGAAGTGAATTTTTTAATAAAAATTTTTATCACGATATATCTAATATTTAATTATTAATCGGATATTACTACGACCTTCGATCGTCATCTCAAATCAAATTATACGTTGATGATGGTAAACTCGTCAGGATCGTCGGTAATAGTGAATCCGTCGGGATCAACAGTGAAAGATACAAGAACATAATTGCGACGATCCTTAACGAGTTCATCGTATCTTCCAGGATACAGTTTGATTCAGGATGATGATCAAAAGTCATCGACGATGTCCAATTGACGATTAAACATCGGAAGTGGACGATTTTCACAAGATATTATTTTATTGTGCATACCATTACTTAAAAAATTATACTTAATATTATTGATTTAATTGATCCCGATGTAATCCATCGTCATCTACCCGGTATATGTGGGATAATTTTTGAGTGAAATTAAAAAAATATATTTTTATATGTATTTGGTTTTCTAATTCAATTGGTCATGATGTGATCCATCATCATAGGTAGATGTGGCCCCGAGTACGATTAAATTGATTATTTGAGATAGATATTATTATAAAGAAAAATAATTTTAAACTTTCTAATAATAAATTCAATTTTCGTTAAGTTAGAAAAAATTTATTTACACTCCTAGTATACAATTTTATTTTACTTCAACTATCAATTTATCCAATTACTCTCAGATTTTTTTTTAGATACAACAAGTCTAAAATAAAATATAATTCCTCCTAAGTTCACTATTATTTAACTAGAATTTATTATATTTTCTATCAAATTGAGTATAACTCAATCGATTCATCCTAAGCTAATCGATTGGTATGAACTATCAATCAACTGGTCATGTGGAAAAAGAGTTGTACTCAATTTGATAGAAAATATACTAAATTCTAATTTAAATATACTGAATTTAGGAAGAATTGTACTTATTGGACTTTTGTATCTATAAAAATAAGGGAGACATTCTCTCGCGACAAATACAATTGATCGATTACTGATCAATTTATTCATAATTTATCAGAGCTTTCCAATCGATTGCCTCAATTGATTGGAGTAGCTCCAATCAATTATGGATAACTCCGATCAATTCTCAATCAACTAAGTTTGAAAAAGAGTTGTACTCAATTTGATAGAAAATATATTAAATTCTCGTTAAATGATACTGAATTTAGAAGGACTTATATCTCATTTTAGATTTTTTATACTTAAAAATAACGAGAACAATTTGATAAATCAGTATGTATTAGAGCGTTGAAGCAAATAAAACTTTACATGCAGGGAGTGGAAATGAACTTTTTCTGACATATGGACTAAGGATAAATTTAAAGATGCAATTGGAAATTTAAAGATAATTTACGATTATTATAATAGGTAAGAGTTTGAATTTCTATAAAATCGAGAAAAATATCCTTCCTACGATGGCTAACTACAGTTGTAGCTTTCTGATTTACCTTCTCACAGATGATCATGGGACCGACTGTGTGGGGCTGCTAAGATGACAGATTCCATCTTTTATTACAATCATAGGTAGATGTGCGATAGATTTGTAACGTTGGTCATTACAGGGTAGATTTAAAGAAATTACAAGGATCGATTTTCAATAAAGCTCGAAAAAAAATACTCTCTCATATAATGACTTACTCGATTTCCTAATTTACCTAATTACCTCTCTATAAATGACTATGAGACCCATCGTATAAAGCGTCTGAAGTCAACATATAATCTTTTGTAGATGATAGGGTTGAATAGCCCGTGACAGGCACGTGCGATGAAGAAGCTTCGTGGCAGAAGGCAATGAGTCTTAGAGACTCCTTTTTCAGAGCCCTCGAGACACTCTCAGGAGGAGGAGCCTCTAGGCCCCCCCCTCGGGAGGCATTCCTGGGAAGTCAACTTAAAGATCCCTCTCGGGATCACCCCGGGAGGCGGGATCCCGAGATCACCTTGGGAGCTATAACACCCGCTATCACCCGGGCCAGAAGACCCCGAGACCACCTCAGGGAAGCGGAGCCCTAGATACCTTCGACAGCAAATAACGACTCTTCCCTCCTTTGCGGATCTATGGATAAGCGTCCTCGCTGGCATAACCCTTAAATGTCACAATGGGTCGAAATGTAATGACGACCGAGACCGTTTCAAAGACTATCCAGTAACCGTCGAAAAAGGAGGAGGATGTGGCAAACCAGCGGAAAACCAGTATAAAAGGTACCCCAACCCCTCTGGTAAGGGGGTTATGCATTTTCTACAACTCACGCTCTCTTTCCTATCTTACACCTTCTTCCATCAAGATACTGACTTGAGCGTCGGAGTGGGCTCCGCCGGACAACCTTCGGCGTGTTCCCCTAACGCTCGTGTTGATCTCACAGGGCGCAGAGTTCCTTCCCTCCTGCCAGCTTCCATGTGGGCAGAACCTCGGTGCTTGGCCATCGTCGTTAACTCCTTCCGGAACAAATTTGGCGCGTCTTTGGGAAACCAGCAAAGCACCTGAAGGAGCACCGTTGGCAGGATCAAAAGGACAACCCATTGTCCTTACTAGGGAGGAACTCGATCGCTTGGTAACCAATGTCGTTAAAGAAGCGCTCGAGCAACATCAACTCGAACAAGCGACCTCGCAACAGGGGGCTCCTGTGCGGGAGGAGATCCCTAGAGTCTCCGTCTCGCACTCGCGGAGATCCATCACACCAGTGGGCCGACAAGACGGAGCGGCCCCAGGTCCCCGACGGGACTCTCCTAGAGAGTACGAGAAGGTCCACTCGGTAGCCTCCAGTGCGCAGAGGCATGAAGAAGGACAAGGGAAGAAGGAGGAACCGAAAACCTCCCTTAAGGTCCCCGCTACTCCTTTCTCATCCGAAATTGTCAAAGACCCCATGCCGAAGCAATTCCGTGGGCCTGGGATTGCCGACTATGACGGGAAAACAGGCCTGGAGGATCACGTATGTAAGTTCGAAAACGCCGCACTCTTGCACCAATATACCGACGGTGTAAAGTGCCGGGTGTTCTTGAACACCTTGTCGGGAGCAGCCCAGCGGTGGTTCCAGAGGCTTCCGCAAGGGTCTATCAACTCTTTCGCAGAGTTCAGAATCACCTTCCTCCACCATTTCGCCAGTAGTCGTCGGTACCAAAAGATGACACTTAATTTGTTTGCCCTCAAGCAGAAGCCTAAGGAGCTGCTCAAGGAGTACATCCAGCGATTCAATCGGGTGGCCTAGGACATGCCCAACGCCATGTCTAAAATCCTCGTTAGTGCCAGCACCCAGGGGCTGGCTGAAGGGGACTTTTTTCGATCCCTGGTAAAAAAGTCCCTTGCCAGTTTCGACGACCTGCTAGGACGTTCTGTTAAACACGTCAATGTGGAAGAAGTACAACACGCTCGGCGCAAGGAGCCAGCTGGAGTTCTCCCTCCAGCAGTGCCCCGATCTAAGAGGAGGGAGCCCCCACCTCCGACTCGAGGAAAAGACCTTCACTTCGGAAAAGACCAGTGGGCAGGCCGGCGCAGGCTGGTTGAGATGGTGGACACCGAGCAGCCGGAGCCGTTGCCGTTGCCGTTGCCAAAGCACTGCAGCTTTCATGACAGCTCCACGCACTCCACCGAGGAGTGTCATGCCCTAAAGAAGAAGTTTAGTGAAGAGGCAGATACCCGACCTCGAAGAAAGTGAAATAAGCCGGGGTATCGTCAAAGATCTCCGCGGCGAAGCTTCTTCCCTCGGCGGCAACAGGCTGGACAAAATGAGGCCTGACCTCGGTCTCGATCGCGATCGCGAGGAAGGAGCCGGGGACCCGCACCCCGAAGATCCCTCTCCTTAGACAGAGATCCTCAAAAGGGCAAGGCCCCTATGTGTGGCCCGACCTCTGGGCATGTGGGAGTCATCTCCGGAGGACCTACCAGAGGGGACTCCAACCGGGCAAGGAAAGCTTATACCCGACGACTGGAAAACTACTCCATTGGGACCAGCCGGAGTCAGGAGCCCGGACCCATAATATCTTTTGGGTCGGCTGACCTGGAAGAGGTGGAAGCTCCCCATGAAGACGCCTTAGTTATCGTAGCTCGTATTGCTAACTACGAGCTTAAGCGCTTCTTCGTGGACATCGGGAATTCCGTAAACATCCTGTACAACGCGACTTTGGACCAGATGCAGATCGATGAAGATGAACTGCTCCTAGTCTCGGCCCCTCTGTTCGGTTTCATGGGGTATCGAGTACAGCCGGTAGGGCAAATCACCCTATCCCTCTCCTTGGGTAGCGATAGGCTTAAAAGGACTAGGAGGACTCCCTTCTGGATCGTGGACACTCCCTCTTCTTACAACGCAATCCTGGGTCGCCCGGCGCTCAGCATTTTCCAGGCTGTGGTCTCTATTTACCATCAAAAGATAAAATTCCCCGTCGGCGATCAAGTGGTCGAAGTCAGAGGAGACCAGCTGGTGTCTCGGCGGTGCTATAGCGGGGAAGTCAGGATGGAGTCACGCAAGAACCCAAGGGGCCTGGAAGGTTAGCTGAAGGAGGAGGTCATGCGCAGAGTGAGAAGGACTAGAGGCTTGGGAGGTCCAGGGCAGGCGACTGTCTTTGACCCTTCTGGTCCGAGTAAGATTTGCATTATATCTTGTGTGTCCTTCTGTGTATTTTTGCTGCCTTGCAGCAGATTCAAGGAATAAAGGAAGGTGCCTTCATCAAACTACCCACACACTACAAAAGAATTCAAAACCCTAATACCTCGCGGTGATGCGGATGCCCGGGGTATGTAGGCTTGGTCTGGGTTGCTGCGGACTCCCAACCAAAGGTAAAAACCCTAATGCCCCGTGCTGCGCGGATGCTCGGGGTAGTTAGGCTTGGTCCGGGCTGCTACGCCCAACCAAGGATATAAACTCTAATACCTCGCGGTGCTGCGGATGCCCGAGGTACTTAGGCTTGGTCTGGGTTGCTACACCCGACCAAGTACCCAAAACCCTAATACCTCGTGGTGTTGTGATGCCCAGGGTACTTAGGCTTGGTCTGGGTTGCTGCGGACTCCCAACCAAGGGTAAAAACCCTAATGCCCCGTGGTGCTGCGGATGCCCGGGGTACTTAGGCTTGGTCCGGGCTGTTACGCCCAACCAAGGATATAAACCCTAATACCTCGCGGTGCTGCGGATGCCCGAGATACTTAGGCTTGGTCTGGGTTGCTACATCAGACCAAGTACCCAAAACCCTAATACCTCATGGTGCTGCGGATGCCCGGGGTACTTAGGCTTGGTCTGGGTTGCTGCGGACTCCCAACCAATGGTAAAAACCCTAATACCTCATGGTGCTGCGAATGCCCGGGGTACTTAGGCTTGGTCCAGGCTGCTACGCCCAACCAAGGATATAAACCCTAATACCTCGCGGTGCTGCGGATGCCCGAAGTACTTAGGTTTGGTCTGGGTTGCTATATCCGACCAAGTACCCAAAACCCTAATACCTCGTGATGTTGCGGATGCCCGGGGTACTTAGGCTTGGTCTGGGTTGCTGCAGACTCCCAACCAAGGGTAAAAACCCTAATACCTCGTGGTGCTGCGGATGCCCGGGGTACTTAGGCTTAGTCCGGGCTGCTACGCCCAACCAAGGATATAAACCCTAATACCTCGCAGTGCTGCGGATGCCCGAGGTACTTAGGCTTGGTCTGGGTTGCTACATCCATCCAAGTACCCAAAATCCTAATACCTCGCGGTGCTGCGGATGCCCGAGGTACTTAGGCTTGGTTTGGGTTACTACATCCGACCAAGTACTCAAAATCCTAATACCTCGTGGTGCTGTGGATGCCCGGGGTACTTAGACTTGGTCTGGGTTGCTGCGCACTCCCAACCAAGGGTAAAAACCCTAATGTCTTGCGGTGCTACGGATGCCCGAGGTACTTAGGCTTGGTCTGGGTTGCTATGGACTCCCTGCCAAGTACGAAAACCATGTGACCTCATGACATCTCAAGGGTCCGGGACTCTTGGGTGCGGCAGAAGCCAAGATAGCATGGCTTGCCCGGCTAAAAGAGAGCAAGTGGGAAGTCAAAGTTTTAACACAATACAAACATACACATACACGAGGTAACAAAAATTTCGCTTTATTTATATGGGAAATACATGAAGACCAATGTCTCAGAGAAATATCAAGATAAAATCAGAATATCTATTAAGAGGAAGTGCTCTTCTACGTGGGCCTTTCTTCGCTATTGCGTCATTCCCGCAGGGTCGCTTGGCTTGGAACCGTCCTCCAAATATGCGGTATGCGGGAATCTGTCCACGTCCTCCTCGAATCTTCGGCCATCATCTTGGTACTTCATCTGAGTAACCAGTAATAGATGGGGACGCCTGAGGTAGCACATGAATAGCACGACCCCATCCGAAGGCCTCGACTACCTCTTCCCACAAAGATGCATCCACCACAACATTCAGAAGGAAGAGGAGGGGGAACTGCAATTTCTCTCCGGATGCTGGAAAAGAAGAATTGCCATAACAGGGGAGAGGAAGCAGTGGCGGCAACCCCCCCCCCCCCTCTTAGTGACGGTGTATCCCACAAACTCCATCCTATTCCCAAAACACGGGGAAAGCGAGGATTCAAAAGAGGATGGCGTCTGAAGCAGACCATAAATGCACCGCCACGGACCGACCAGGGGGAGGCAACCATCAGGATATGTCATCTCCGTGATGCCCTTGGCGGACCACGTGATGTCTCTTCTGGAGTCCTCAGATAATACCGAAGCCCCACCTCCACCAGGATCTTTAGCGAGACCCTGGACAACATCTCCACCATGCTCCCCAGCAAATGATGTAAGGCTTCCCCCTCCGCAAGGCCCATTGGTCGGGAACCCTCCTACATCTCCGACATAGACAACTGCGACCGCAAAAAGGGGTGGAAGAAAAGGCAACGACATCTCGCCATCAATAAGAAAGGAGGCAGAAGGGATGGAGAAGGCGGTTACCTTCTCCCCTATCTATAGTGGCCACTGCCTCTAGGAGCATTTAATGCAGGCATGGTGCGGGAAAAGCAACGGACGCCGACGCCGAAGCGTCGCATCGATTGGCATGCCTTCGTCACGCCTAGGAACCCACAACTCTTTATGAGTCCATTCAAGAGATTGCGTGGGATACAGTGACGACGGTTCGGGAGTTGCCAACATTCTCCAAAAAGAAAAGGGTCGAAGGGGGCCCCGCAGGAAAATAAATGAGAGCCTAACATTGAGACATACGGAGCTATCGCGGGAGATCCGCACTCAGGGTCTATTGGTACTTGGATGGCTAGAGAGGGGGGGGGGGTGAATGTAGCCAGACACAAATTTTGGCTTCCTTTTTGGTTTCTGCAGTCAGGTTAGTAACAGCGGAAGCAATACAAAACAGAAAACAGAAATGAAAAACAAACCAAAACGCTAACAAGGATAGTTTATAAGGTTCAGGGATAACTTGCCCCTACTCCTTGGTGTGCCCGTGAGGTGGGCGATCCCTTGATCGTTGGCAGATCAAGGGTATGTGGCACATAGAACCGAACCCAAGAATGTGCACAAAATAAGATAAAGTATACGATCATTATACAACCATGCCCCCGTCCCGGGTAAACATACAATCCTACGATTCTGGGTCCTTGGGAGGGAATCTCTTTACAATTCGGCCGACACTCACAAACGCGGGTCGGCATTGGGAGGCAGAAGTTGATCCTTCTTCAACTAGTCGATAGCCCCGTGGAAACCTTGCTGCAAGCGCTGCACTACCTGGTCCAGCTACGAGGGCATGGAATTCATCCGACTCCAAGAACTTCGCCTAGTAGCTCAGAGGGTGTGAAGCTTGGCATGCAGCCTCATGGGCGTACTTCAGCCGTCCCAACTCAGTAGACATTCCATCCTGATCGGCTAGGGCTTCCCTGAGTCTGTCCGACGTGGTCCATACCTCTGATCGAGATTGGGACAGGTCATCTTCCAGGGCAGATGCGTGATCAGTGGCCATCAGAAAGTCAAACTCCTTCTGGCTAAGTTGCTGCGCCTGATCCTGAACGCACGCGTTCAGTCTCTCGGTTGAGGCTGCCATAAGTCGGATGTCACCCGACAACCTCCTCTCTCGTATTTGAAGTTGATCCCTCTCCTGCGTCATCTGGAGCAGATCCCGCGTAACGGCCACCGCTCTTTCAGACGCTAGGCGTTCTCGGTGTTGGGAGTTTTGAAGAGCCAACTCCTTATCCTGCAAGGCGTCCAGCAGATCCTCTACCTTCGATCAGAGGGCTCGGCTGATCCCCACCTGTATAAGTCCCACCTGGCGCTCATGATCAGCTGTGGCCTCGACTCTCATGACCCGGCGGGTCAAGGCTTCAACCTGGGGCCAAGAATACAAGCCCCGACCTGCGGTTAGGCAATCTTCAGCTGCCTGTCATTGCACCAATAAGTCAGAGGGTATACATGAGAATACTGATAAGTACCATTTTGTTAATTATTTTAGTTGCTAAAATTCATGTTTGACCCATGTTTTACTTGCTTAATTGTGAATTTACCCTAGATTTTAGGACTTCCTCTTATTTTGGACTTAATTGCAAATTTGCACATATTTGGATTATTTGGTCACTAAATTTTTGATCTATTTTTATAGGCATGAAAGGTTCATGGACCTAGGGTATACTGGGTCAAACTTGAGTCGGAAGTGGACCCAGATCGAGTTATCAAGCTTCGGATTAATCTGGGTCGTCCGATTCAAAAGCGGCTAGATCTGAGCCATCTGGGACCATCTGAAGCAATCCAAGCTAGGGTTAGGGCTGATCAAGCACTCTGATCAAGATCTGAAGATTTCATCCCAATCAGAGCTCATTCAACCGTTAGATCAAGCTCGGAGGGCTCTAGATCGTCCATTCAAAGATTAGGTTGATCTGGACCATCTGTTGCACATCTTGAGGATCCGAGCTACCACGAGGCAGATCCTGACCCCTGATCATCATCATCATCAATGTTTGGATTAAATCAGAGCAAGATCAGCCGTTGGATTTTCTCCAAACAATCTGGGTCGTCCATTCTTATGTACTTAATCAAAATTTCGCCACAGCTTCAGCTTCGTCGCGTCTTCGCCGCAAGCAGTCGTCTTCTTCGTTTTCTTCAGTTTTTCTTCAATCTGAAGGCGTGACCACCTTAATTTCTCTCTTAGATCATGTTCTAGGTCATTAGGAAGATTCATCAGTGAGTTTCCAGCCTCAATTTGCCCAAGAAACAGAGCTGTTGAGAGGTTTCCGCAGTTCTGCCATTAGCTGCCTTTGGATCGGCTGTGCTCCACTTCCTTCCACCTGAGCTATCTGGAGGGGTTCCCTAGAGTGCTCGGAGCATCCCCAACTCACCATCGCACGCGGACACAGTTAAATCAAAGGAATCGAATGGAAATTTCAGATTTGAGCAAGCTGAGCTGGTTTTGATCGCAGATTGAGTTTTTCCAGTGAATTGTGGAGCTTACGGGTTCGAGGCTTGCCCTTGTGTGACGAACAAGGAGGATTTGAGCTAAGGGAGGATTGAGGAGTAGTTTAGTTAGTTAATTTTTGTTAATTTGCTGTAATTTCAATTACTGCATTTGTTTCGTTTCTGTCTTTGTATCAAAATACTTAATTTCATTTTCGGATTGTTTTAGCTTAACTAGGTTTTGATTCCTCAAGTTAAGTAGTTTAGGAGTTTGTTTAGTGGACAATCAGAAGTAATTTCAATTAGTTTTACACCTCTATTCTTGCGTGCCATTTTTCTTGCTTGCGTATCATTCTTGCGTGCCAGATTTAATCTCAGCAGGTTTATAGCTGTAGCTTCTCAGTTTTGTGCCAAGTGAACATTAGTTTCCTTCATGTTTGTCTGAACTTAGATTAGAGATTCAAATTCAGCTTGCATTTACTTGTTTCAGCTTGCGTTTACTTGCACTTCTACTGCACCGTTGCATTTAAGTTTGTCTTTACTTATTTGATTTCTGAATTGGTCAGTTCCATTACTGTAATCTTTAGTTTATCCCCTTTACAGCTAGCCTCTAGCACTTGATATCACTTGCCTTGTTGGGTTGTTAAGCATTTGAATTGTCCTGCATTTCGGCACACTCAATCTGCACTCTTGTTATGCATTTCAGCTTTCATTTTTTGCTTAAGGTTGTGCTGAATTAATCTGAATTTGGATGTTAAATATCTTCTTTCTCTGAGTTTTAAATTACTGATAGCTTGCCTTTCTAAGCTACATTATTTAGTTCTTTATCTGAATTGCTAGTTCATTGATTTTGCAAGTTTTAATCCTCTCGGCACAGCTAATTTCACCTCTCGCAAGTTGTATCAAGTGTGTCTCAATTTCACTTTGTATCAAGATCAGTCAGCAGGTGTGGGATTCAAGTGGGATGCACTTTTTAGTGTGTTGTAGAGTTCGAAATTAGTTTGTTTCGGGGCTAGCTCATTACTGAATTCAATTTCCCTTTTAACATTACTATCAAGCCTTAATTATGCAATTTGATCCAAGTTCCGGCATTAATTCCAAATTGAAAATTTCAGTCTTGTTTAGATTCATTTATTTAGCATTGGGTTTGCAATTAAAATTAGAATTGTTTTCTAGATTCGGATAAGTTCCTTTGGTTGATCCGTTCTACCTTTGATTTAGTTATCATTTGCTATCGCTCGTTTAATTCCTTTGTTTTGTTTTCCTTTATTTTTATTGCGATTCCATTTCATGCTTGCAACCCCAAAACCCAATTTTATTTGAAATCCAAAATTCACAAACGACACATAAATACAAGCATCGAATCAAACCATCTCAATTAGCCCTAGGAAAAATACGACCTGTGGCCCCTTTACTACATTTTCATATTTTGATTGCAAAAAGGGTTTCTAGCATTTATACATATCTAAATTTGAGACCCACATCCGTGACAGCTCATTTTGGGTCCATCAAATACCCAATGCAACAATAACTTATATCTTCAGAAGGGTCTCCCGGAGAGTGGTTAGCGGCCCAGCCGAGACTCGTTAGGCTACCCCTCCTGGGGACCTTGGCGGGTTATCCTATCCCTCAGACGGCAGTGAGCCCCGGCGAAGAGGAAGTCGTTGAACCACAAGAGCTTCGGGTGGCAGGCTGGAGGGACCAGAATCGTCCTCCTTCAAGCTGGAAGTCCCACCGGACAAGCCCCCTCGATCGAAACATCCTTCAATATCACAGCGGGGGGGGGGGGGGGGGGGGGGGGGGGGGGAAGGATTGCATGGAAGCCTCCAATGCTGTATCCAACCTCTTTTTTAGGCGGTCAAGTTTGTTGGATCGAGAGAACCGATAGAGGGGGGTGAATATCGGAAAACGTTCGGATTTAAGATAGAGAATTTGCATAGCGGAAGATAAAAAATAAAACACGCAGACACAGTGATTTTTACTTGGTTCGGAGCCTAGGTCGACTCCTACTCCAAGGCCCACGATCGTTGATCGTTTACTTTGGGCAATTCTATATGAGGCGCAAAAGCAGTTTACAAAGATTGATTACAGGAATAAGTGCAGTAAATTAAAAATCACTCTTCTTTACCGACGTCCGGAGTAGATTGACTTTTTCCGGAGCAGCAGGATGTCGTCGGCTCGAGTTGGGAGGTTTCCGGAGCAAGGCGTGAGAGCAGAAGAGCGTTGAAGCGTTGAATCAAGTGATGCTTTGAAGCCTGGGGTCGAGGGCCCTTTATATAGGGCCTGGGGGCGCCCGGAACGTCGGGGGCGCCCCCCACGTGTCGGTTGATCTGGCAACTGCTCGGTCGGCTTCTGATCCCTTTACCTTCGGGATCAGTTTTGACCGGGGCGCCCGGAGCGCTCGGGGCGCCCGGAGCGCTCGACGCGCCCGGAGCGCTCGACGCTCCCGGAGCGCTCGGGGCGCCCGGATTGACCGGGTCAAAGTTTCATCTGCTGGCTTCGAGGGGAGCTGCTTCGGCAGTTGGTGCTGGGGGCGCCCGCAGCATGCTGGGCGCCCGGAACACCCGGGGCGCCCCGACAGATAACTGTCGAAGCGCGTTTTTGCTCCTGCTGATTTGTGTTCACCTTGGGGGCGCCCGAAACATCCGGGGCGCCCTGCTCAGCTTCTGCCCCACTCCTTTGAGGCTCTCTGAGCTGCAGACACTCAGTCCTTCGGTCATGCATCCAGGGTTAGTCCAAAAAGCAGAAATATTAATATTTTATACAGCCTTAGCTGTCTTGGTTCTGACTTTGGGTCTCCTAAATGAAACCCTAGGTCGAACCGACGCCTACTGTTCCCTCTCGACGGGGAACGCGTCCTCACCTACTCCTCTCGGGAGAATTTACCTGATGCCAACCGTTCCTCTGGTTGGACTTTTGCCTAGCGGTCCTTCGCCAGGTCTTGAGTACCAAGCTGCCCTTCGCCTGATGTCTAGTAGTCCTTCGCTAGGGCTTTGTATCCTGGCATCCCTTCGCCAGGTGCCTAGCAGCCCTTCGCTAGGACTTTATTTCCTGGTAGCCCTTCGCCAGGTGCCTAGCAGCCCTTCGCTAGGACTTTGTTTCCTAGCAGCCCTTCGCCAGGTGCCTAGCAGTCCTTCACTAGGACTTTTCCTACACACTTGAGTAACATTGTTAGATCACCAATAAACTTAACTTTGAATCCTTTGCCAATATCAAAACAAGGTTCGATATGGTGCTTCCTGCACCAACAATTTCCCCCTTTTTGATTTATGGCAACACAATTCAAAGTTAAGTTAAAAACTTATAACAGTTAAGAACAAAAGTTAAACAATGAAGTATAACTGTTTATGAATAGAATTAATGTAGAGTTAAAAAAATCTTTATTTCTCATACTCCCCCTAAAACCCTGAATACTTGTGTTATAAGGCACTTAAAACACTTAACTTTGACCTTTCCTCCCCCTTTGACATATATCAAAAACATACATGGGCGAACAAGGTTCTTAATAGGGAGTTTTGAGTTTTTGTAAAAATTTCTAAGTTTTTTGACAAAGTGTTTTTCAAAAAAATAAAAGCCTTTGCACCAAAAGCTTTTTACACTTAGACAATTTTCCATTTTGAAGAACTTTGCAAGGCTAAATTTTGTTTTAAAACCAAAAACAATTACTTAGGCAAAATTTTGAATTCAAATTTCCCAAAAACAATTTGTTTACCAAAAACATTTTTGCACACTTAGAAATATTTGTTTAGAAACACTTTGTGCATTTTGGAAAACAAGATCTTTAAGAAATTCTAAGATAACCTTTTTAAAAAAAACTTTTAAGGAAGAATTTAATTTCTACTCTCCCTCTTGGCCATATATCAATAACAAAATATATTTTGAATGATGTTTTAAAAAAAATTTATGTATCAGAGCCTATGAGTTTTGAAAACATAAAAATACTTAGCATAATTCTTGAAAGTATAGCAAAAAACTTTAAACTGCACCAACAAAACTCCACTTAAAAAATATTTTATATTTGTAGGCAAGTCTTTTAGAAACTTCATGCACTTAGAACACTATTGCCTTTACAAGTATTAGTACTTTTCAAAATATTATACTTTGAAAAATAGAAGTACTTTTGAAGATTATGCAAAAAAAATTAATTTTATTTTGAATACTTGACTTGATTTCTTTTCCAGTCTGACACAATCCTAGGAAACCTTGTTAACTACAAGGACATTTTCCTAAGTGTCCTTGAAATTTTTCAATCCAAGTAAATATTATAAAAGTAACTTCATAAGTCACAAGAATTTTGAAAAATAAAATAATAGTATTTTGGAACAAAAATTATTTAAGTTTTCAAAAGGTTTTTAAACTTGTAGTGCATGAAAACATATAATTTTAAAAAATTATTCAATAATTTTTTTAATTTAATCTGCCCCTAAGCTTGACCCAGTCCTAGGAAGCTTGTTGACTACAAGCGATCTTCCTCTGAGTTTTAGGGTTTGATTTAAATTATAAGAATTATCTAATAACTTCAAAACAAATAATTACCAAGAAAAACATTTCAGAAATTCTTCTTTTGACTCAAACTCCCCCTAAATTTGACACATCCTAGGAGTCCTTGTAGATCATGAAGTGGATCTTCCTCTGTGTCTTTAGGGTTTATTAAAATCAAAAAAATAATTTTGAATAACCTTCTGAGTATGATAACTTTTAAGGAGATAAATTTTTGAAAGCACAACTTGAAATGAAGATAATTTTTAAAGCATAAGCCCTAAAAAAAGTTTTTTTTTTTGAAATGATAATGGTTTTTCAAAGAGATAGTAATGTACCAAGGTTTTTGAGCCAATTTTTGAAAACATTATTTTGAGATGATAATAAGTTTTAGAGCATAAAGGTTTTTGAAAAATCTGAATATTTCGAAAAAGATTAATAAGAACTCCCCCTGTATCCGACACAGTCTGACTTTTATCCAGGTTCCTTAAGGGATTTCAGTGTTGACCCGGTTTGACTATGTTGACTAGGGTTGACTGTGTTGACCAAGTTTAACTCAGTTGACTATGTTTGACCAATTAATAACTAAATCAAACAAGCCCTAGATTCTATTCAAAATGAGTCTATTGTGATATTTAACATGAAATTCAATAAAAAAAATGAAAAAGTAGGGTATTAATTTGAAAAGTAGAGATAATTTTGAATATCTTTTTGAAAACATTTTTATTTGAAAGGATAGTGACTTATGTTTTTAGGTCCTAGATGTCTCACCCAGTTCTACGTGGTCAAACATGTTAACCTTATGGGTTGTGTGAGACAAATATTTTAATTTTGAAGATAAATGATTGACAATAATTAAATTGAATTTTTAGAATTAATTAAGAATAATTAAGTTTAATTTGAGAATAATTAATCAAGAATAATTAAGTTGAATTTTGAGAAAGTTGGTTGGGTTGGACTCAACTTTTAGGTCCTAAGCATCTCACCCATTTCTAAGTGACAAAACAGGATATCCTTAACTGTTTTGTGAGATGCATTAATTTTATCTTTGATGTTAACACTATGATTTAATTGAAGCTTGTGTTAGATTCGAGTTTAACAAATAATAATTTAAAAGTGAGTTTCGATAATTGGCTTCCAGGTCTTGGCGAGGCACAGAGGCCTTCTTTGGCCGTAGCCTTATTGGATCAACAACCCTTTCCTAGACAAAGCCTTTTAAAGAAAGATCATTTTCAAATCATTGTTTGAGACACTCTGGTCTAACTAGCTTAGGATTCGGAGAGGTAGCTTCGACTAGTTCCACCGGACTAAAAAGACCAAATAAGGTACTCCTTACCCTACTTGATTCCTTAGTCAGGCTTCCCTAACGTACTATCATCAAACCTTGTCCTAATACTAGGTTGTTCAAGTTTCAATTAATCAGGTTAGTCCTTAAACTAACCAATCCTAATTTTTAAGCAAAAAAAAACAATATACAATTAAAGCAAACAAAAAAAATTGATCTAAGTTACATCATAATCGAAATAAAACTCTGATTTATTAAAATCAGCATGGTTGTGAATTAAATTTTCTGACATATTAAACTTAACTAATTTGTATGAATTAATTACGTTCTTTGAGGTAAATATTAGATTTTCAAATATCATAAATTTACCTTTTGATTCCCGGTTGGGAATCTCCCCCTTGATACTTGCTGTTTTTAGCATCTTGTAGTGAGCCATCCGGACCAGCTTCCGATCATCCCCTTCTTCGTCGTTAAATTCTGAGTCTGAGTTGGACTCAGGTATTGGTTGAGGCCTCTTTTGCAGTTCTCTTGGAGTTTTTCCTGCAATAGAAACTATACCTTCCTCGACCATTGCAATATCAGCTTGACTATTTAATCTTAATTCAGAAAGCGATTCAAAATTAATTACCGATTTTGTCTCAGAAAACTTGTCGTTTGACTCTGGTTTGATTTCGACGTCGGGTGTCGAGTCTGTCTCAGCTACTTGTTCTTGAGCTTCTAAGATCTCAACATCGGAGCTCTCTTCGTGTAGATTGATTAGCTTTTCCCACATCTCCTTGGCACAGTTGAAGGATCCGACCCGCTTCAGTTTTTCTTTGGTCAGGCCGCATTGTAAGATTGTTGTTGCCCTGGCATCAGTCTCGATCTTCCTCAGAGTTGGTTCGTCCAATTTGTCCCAGGCGATCAATGATCCATCTTCTGTGGAGAGGGAGAACCCTGTTTGGATGATCATCCATATGTCCATATGGGCCTTCAGATGGAACTCCATTAGACTTCTCCAGGAATTGAAGTTCTCGCCGGAGAATAGCGGTGGACGGGCACTGTTCCATTCTTGGTTGGCCATTTAGTTTAACCTCGTACAGAAAAGAAGTAACAAAAATATACCAAGACTTGGTCTTGGATTAGTAGTGCGGGAGAAGGGAAAAATAGCTCAAAATAAATGTTGCACGAATTTCGAGGTAGAATAATAAAAAAATAATAAAAATAATTTATGACAAATTTTGAAAATATTAATTTTGTCAATTCTAATTAATGATGAAAAATTAAAAATTTAATGTAAAAAAAATTTGCTCGAATTAAGGTAGCACGAATTTCGAGAAAAATATTAAAATAATAAAAAAAAGTTTATGACAAATTTTCAAAAATTGTTCATTTTATCAGTTTTGAGTTATAGTGAAAAAATGAGAAAACGTTCCCAAACTGGTGGTTGCACCAAGTTTGAGCTTCCTCGCTCTGATACCACTTGTTGGATCGAGAGAACTGATAGAGGGGGGGTGAATATCGGAAAACGTTCGGATTTAAGATAGAGAATTTGCACAGCGAAAGATAAAAAATAAAACACGCAGACACAGTGATTTTTACTTGGTTTGGAGCCTAGGTCGACTCCTACTCCAAGGCCCACGATCGTTGATCGTTTACTTTGGGCAATTCTATATGAGGCGCAAAAGTAGTTTACAAAGATTGATTACAGGAATAAGTGCAGTAAATTAAAAATCACTTTTCTTTACCGACGTCCGGAGTAGATTGACTTTTCCGGAGCAGCAGAACGTCGTCGGCTCGAGTTGGGAGGTTTCCGGAGCAAGGCGCGAGAGCAGAAGAGCGTTGAAGCGTTGAATCAAGTGATGCTTTGAAGCCTGGGGTCGAGGGCCCTTTATATAGGGCCTGGGGGCACCCGGAACGTCGGGGGCGCCCCCCCCCCCCCACGTGTCGGTTGATCCGGCAACTGCTCGGTCGACTTCTGATCCCTTTACCTTCGGGATTAGTTTTGACCGGGGCGCCCGGAGCGCTCGGGGCGCCCGGAGCGCTCGGGGCGCCCAAAGTTTCATCTGTTGGCTTCGAGGGGAGCTGCTTCGGCAGTTGGTGCTGGGGGCGCCCGCAGCATGCGGGGCGCCCGGAGCAGTGGGGGCGCCCGGAACACCCGGGGTGCCCCGACAGATAATTGTCGAAGCGCGTTTTTGCTCCTGCTGATTTGTGTTCACCTTGGGGGCGCCCGGAACATCTGGGGCACTCTGCTCAGCTTCTGCCTCACTCCTTTGAGGCTCTCTGAGCTGCAGACACTCAGTCCTTCGGTCATGCATCCAAGGTTAGTCCAAAAAGCAGAAATATTAATATTTTATACAGCCTTAGCTGTCTTGGTTCTGACTTTGGGTCTCCTAAATGGAACCCTAGGTCGAACCGACGCCTACTGTTCCCTCTCGACGGGGAACGCGTCCTCACCTACTCCTCTCGGGAGAATTTACCTGATGCCAACCGTTCCTCTGGTTGGACTTTTGCCTAGCGGTCCTTCGCCAGGTCTTGAGTACCAAGCTGCCCTTCGCCTGGTGCCTAGCAGTCCTTCGCTAGGGCTTTGTATCCTGGCATCCCTTCGCCAGGTGCCTAGCAGCCCTTCGCTAGGACTTTGTTTCCTGGCAGCCCTTCGCCAGGTGCCTAGCAGCCCTTCTCTAGGACTTTGTTTCCTGGCAGCCCTTCGCCAGGTGCCTAGCAGTCCTTCGCTAGGACTTTTTCTGCACACTTGAGTAACATTGTTAGATCACCAATAAACTTAACTTTGAATCCTTTGCCAATATCAAAACATGGTTCGATATGGTGCTTCCTGCACCAACAAAGTTTCTTCCGGTATTGGGTACGCAATACCTCCTTACCCTTCAGAGCCTCGGCCAGGTCGGTGGAGGAGCTAGGTGCTGTGGCGACCGTCTCTGGAGCTACGGCCGAAGGGACAAGAGAAGATGCGAGAACAGATGCTCCCCCCTCGGGAGGAGACACAGCCTCCTCAGACACTTAGGGAAGAAGGTCGGGACCCTCGGAGTGTAGTTTCTTCCATCTAGGGCCCACACCCTTTGGAAGTCACCTCTTCTGCCGACCAGCAGACTGGAGTGTTGAAGGGGCAATGGGAGAGGAAGACCCCTCGCTAACCCTCTTTGGACGAACGACCATCGGGAGAGAGCCACCTCTGGAAGGAGGGTTCGCTACTGGATTAACCCGTCGATCAGAGGGCCCTCGACTCGCCACCGGCGGGGATGTAACAGTGGCCTCTACCTTATCGGGCGAGGCAGGCCCACGGGAAGAGTCAACGGTCCCCTCCGAGGACTCGGCAGAGATAGGGGGTGCATCGGGAATGATCGGGGGAGGATTCAGCGCCTCCTTGTTGGCTTCGTCCCACTTAATAAGTCGGCCCATCACCTTGGCGAATATGACTTCCTCTGCAAGCGACAAACGAGGAAACATCAATTAGAATTAATAGGCAGTAATGAAGAAGATAAATATACTGAGGCTGGGGCTGATTTGGGTCACTTTGGGGCTAAGGCCCGCCCGGAACATAAGCTCCTCACTCTGCACCAACCTCGGGCCATTGAACTCCATGCCGGAGAGTATATTCCTAGCACACTGGTACGCAGAACTCTGGAGAAACTCCCCTAAAAGAGGAGGAGTCGGGAGGACCTCTATCCAACGGAGAGGACTGAAAGGCAACATGGGAAGGCGGATGAAGAAGAACTTCTCCTTCCACCCTTTGTACGAAGACGGAAACCCTCCTAAAAACCTATGGCCCGGTCGTGCCGAGAAGCTAAAAACCCCTCCAGAACCGATCGGGACGAAGAGGGCTGAATAGCCCGTGGCAGACACGTGCGATGAAGAAGTGTCGTGGCAGAAGGCAATGAGTCTCAGAGACTCCTTTTTCAGAGTCCTCGAGACACTCTCGGGAAGATGAGCCTCTAGGACCCCCTTGGGAGGCATTCCTGGGAAGTCAACCTGAAGATCCCTCCCGGGATCACCCCGGGAGGCGGGGTCCTAAGACCACCTCGGGAGCTATAACGTCCGCTATCACCTGGGCCAGAAGACCCCGAGACAACCTCGGGGAAGCGGAGCCCTAGATACCTTCGACAGCAAATAACGACTCTTCCCTCCTTTGCGGATCTATGGATAAGCGTCCTCGCTGGCATAACCCTTAAATGTCGCAACGGGTCGAAATGTAATGATGGTCGAGACCGTTTCAAAGGCTATCCAGTAACCGTCGAAAAAAGAGGACATGGCAAACCAGCGGAAACCAGTATAAAAGGTATCCCAACCCCTCTGGTAAGGGGGTTACGCATTCTCTACAACTCACTCTCTCTTTCCTGTCTTACACCTTCTTTCATCAAGGTACTGACTTGAGCGTCGGAGTGGGCTCCGCCGGACAACCTCTGGTGTGTTCCCCTAACGCTTGTGTTGATCTCGCAGGGCGCAGAGTTCCTTCCCTCCTGTCAGCTTCCACGTGGGCAGAACCTTGGTGTCTGACCATCATTGTCGATTCCTTCCGGAACAGTAGAAATTATGGATAGATGTGCAAATTTAGGTTATATTGGTTATTCTAATAGTTCTTGGGAATCAATTTTCAACCAGTATAAAATGTCTAATTTGATGGCTGATTTGTCTTTTATAAAATGTCATTGTGTCTCGTAATTTTATTATTTATATCTAATTGAGGGTCATCTTATGCTTGGGTTGGAAGGAGGTGATGAATGGGGAGGGAATGGTAACTAAGGGGAAGTAAAATAATTAACCTCGTTTAGGAAGGAGTGAGTTAAGAAGGTGAAGAGGAAGGAAGGGTAAGTATTAACCTCGGTGAGGGAAAAAGAGATTAAATTTCTTACACCCTAAATCGGAGTGTAAGGAAGGGGAAGGGAAATTCAACAAAAAAATATATTTCAATTTTATCCTTATTTCTTATCTTAACAACCTCGTCTTCAGCGGGTGAAGTATCGCAAAAGTAACAATGACGACGTCGACGCCAACTATATTGGAGGAGGCTACGCCGATGCTGACGCCTATGCCTACGCCCATCGACTCTATTAGAGGAGGCTATGCCGACGCCGACGGCTTGCCAAAGGGACGTGTAAACTGGCAACAATGACGATAACGACAGTGATAATATGGAGCAATGAAATCATGAATAACGTCAATTGTCGAATATTAGTGATGGTGAAGCAACAATGGTGAGTATACAAGTGAGAAAATAGAGATTATTTGATGATGGAAATAAATATAGACATAGTAAAAATTATAATTTTTAATAAATAATTAATTCAAACATTCCTAACTTCAAATAAATAATTAAATTAAATTTTCTTAAATCCTAATACGATAATTATGTAATTTTATATTTTTATCCTCATTCTCTTCCGTTTACTTCTAAACAAGATACACCTTTAATTAACTCTCCCTCTCTCCAAAAAAAAAAAAAATCTAAATACTTTACTTCCCTCCCCTTTCCTTACCTTCTCCTCCCTTTCTCTTACATTAATGAACCTTCACTTACCCCATCCAAATACAGCGTAACGGATATTATCATTTTTTTTTACTTTAATTATCGGTGGATTTAATTTTATTTGACTTAGCAAGTTTTCGGATTGGATCCATGTAGAATCCACTCCGATAAAAATTTTAAAAAAAAACAAAAACTCCGCAAGGCTTCCCACGGTCATGTTTCCCTCGAGGCCCGCGTGGACTCCATTAAGCGCGCGGCCTTCTGACTTCCGGCCCTCTTCCACGCCTTCAATGGTCTGTCCCGAAGCTCCCTTTCAACGCCTCTGTAAACGCCGTTGTTAGAGGTTGCAAGGGTGCAAACTTAGTCTCACATTGAGAAACACATAGGAAGATCATTGATTTATAAGGAATATGGTATTTCCATTGGCATGAGGCCTTTTGGGGAGAGCCCAAGAGCAAAACCATGAGGGCTTAGGCCCAAAGTGGATAATATCATGCCATTGTGGAGATATACTAATTCCTTTTGGTCCTAACAAATGGTATCAGAGCCAAGTTGCTCATCCAGATTTAACCATGTGCGTTAAGCCTTAAATAAAGGATATGTGAGCTCCCGTGTCTTGATCAAAGAGGACCAGTTCTAGCTGCGGCTAGGTGGTGAAGTCCTAGTATGTCAGGTGGACCGAGGGACAGAAAGTCCTAATGGATCAGACATCAAGAACACATCAAGAACGGAAAAGGTTTCCGTTTGTGGTGGTGTCTTGATCAAAGAGGACCAGTTCCAGCTGCGGCTAGGTGGTGAAGTCCTAGTAGGTCAGGTGGACCGAGGGACAGAAAGTCCTAATGGATCAGACATCAAGAACGGAAAAGGTTTCCGTTTGTGGTGGGGGCATGTGGTCCTTTGTTTGAGGGGGGATTGTTAGAGGTTGCAAGGGTTTTAGTCCCACATTGAAAAATACATGGGAAGATCATTGGTTTATAAGGAATATGGTATCTCCATTGGCATGAGGTCTTTTGGGGAGAGCAAAACCATGAGGGTTTAGGCCCAAAGTAGACAATATCATGCTATTATGGAGATATTCTAATTCCTTTTGGTCCTAACAGTCGTGGCTTCCGTCGGGTGTGCGAACTAACTGCGGATGAAGGACGAGCTCGAGCGTCGAGGTCAAGTGGCGACCTTGTCTGCATTTGCCTAGTCCGCATCGCCGGAATCCTCTTCCCGGCGTCCCTGCCCGTCGGTAATTCCTGCTCTGTTTTTCTCCAATGTGATGGTCTGTGAAGAAAATCATGATTAATGTTCAATAAATCTTAGTTTCAATCTTAATTTCATCTGAGCAACATTTAACAGATTAATCAGAAACTGACAAGTCTCTACTTTGTAAGTAGCCACTGCCCATTCAGAAATCAAATTGGATCATCGTAAGATCTCACTGCTCACATATTTCTGCTATAAACACGTATCGTATTGCTTGTCATTTGTTTGTTGTTCCTTTAACCTTCTTCTTTTCAGACATCTTAGCCACCACCCATTCTCCCTTTACTTTATTCAATTGCCAAAAACCTTTAAGTAGTATTTTGAGAAAGAAAAAAAAAACAAAAGAACCAACCAGTTGCTTTTAATCTTTCTGAACGAACCAGGCCAAATTTAACTGGTTGAATTGGTTAATCGATCCTTCCAGTTTGGTTATAAAAACATTGCCTTTTGGTCATGGCCCCATTCCATGATTCAAAAGCTTCTTTACTCTTTAGCTGAGCTTCTCGGGTTATGAGCTTCTCGGGTTATGATGCAGTGGTAGGGTGCTTAATCGTTATCCCAGACATTCATGATTCGATTCCTAATTATAACGTATTTATAGAAATAATTTTTTTTTAAAATGAGACGTAAACTTTAAGACCTGAGAGGTTAATCATTATTTTTTCTTTACTCTTTAGCCGACCTCGTTGCTCCTTCCTCCTTAAGAAAACATCTGCTGCTCATCACCATTATTGATCTCGTTGCTTCATCCCAAGGTTTTTCTCCTCCACACTTCTCCTCAGATGCCCCCTCACAGTCGCACCACCCTTCCACAAGCGCCGCCTCTTTATTCTCACCTCCTCCGATCCTCCCCCTTCCCAACCTCCTAAATCCACCACCATGCAACTGAACAAGCCGCCGGAATTCTCGAACCCGCTGCACACGAGGAAGCCACGGCTCCTCCCGACCGAACGTCGCACCAGCCCCCTCATCTGGTGCGCCGCCGTCGTCTGCGTCGTCCTCACTATCCTCCTCATCCTCGCTGGCATCGCCACGCTCATCGTCTTCCTGGTCATCAGACCGCGCAGCCCGTCCATCGACCTCACCGCCGCCAGCCTCAACAGCATCTACCTCGACTCGCCCTCGTACCTCAACGGCGACGTCTCCTTCCTCGTCAATTTCTCCAACCCCAACCACAAGATCGACGTGGCGTTCAGGTCGCTCAGCTTGGAGCTCTACTTCCACGACAGGCTCATCGCCGTGCAGGCGCTGCGACCGTTCGCGCTGCGGACGGGCGAGTCACGGCTGGGGCCGGTTCGCATGATCACCAGCGAGGTGCTGCTGCCGGCGGAGCTGGCGGCGGAGCTCCAGAAGCAGGTCAGCGAGAACAGCGTGGTGTACAGCGTGAGACAGAGCTTCAAAGTGAGGGCGAGATTTGGCGCCGGCCATTACTCGTACTGGATCTACAATCGCTGCGACGTCCAGCTCACGGCGCCGCCCAACGGGGCGCTCGTGGCCCGGCGATGCAGGAAAGATTAACATATGCATTTCTTCATAAATCACAAATTTTTTCCTCCCCTTTTTCATGAGCACTATAGATTTTTACTCGGAGTGAGCATTATTTCAAGATCACTTGTTAGTTGATAAACTTTTAAAAGAGTAATTACATTCATAATATAAAATGGAATTTCTTTAATTTAAACTAGATTTATTCTTTGATGTTTGATCTATAATTGATGGGCCGCATGAAGTAGAAGTGTAGAAGCAAATAAGATATTTGTTATATGATCCTGTCGCCGAGCGTAGTGGAGCCGCAACCGGAATGACGGTGTAGGGATGAACGACGTGGATGCTGACGGGGCGCCTTCGCACAGAATGGCAGCGTAGTGGGGGGTGTCCTCCGGCCGAATGGAAGTGGATGTCGCCTGGTGCCGGGCCGGCCGACTGGAGAAGAACCTGCTGAGGAAGATGACCGTTAGCAACCTAGCCGGGAGACGTCCCGGCAAGGCACTCCGACGGTCAAGTCAGTACTCCGATGAACAGTAGAAATAATGGAGCACTGGAAAAACAAAAGACTTCGCGCGCGAGTCTGCCTACCTGAGAATGAGGAGTGGAGTGGCTTATATAGCCGGGGAAAAGGACAGGCATGGCCTGTGTCAGGATCTTCTGACAGGGTCAGAAGATGTGGTATGGTGCTGTCGATATGAGTATGGCCTGTGTCAGGATCTTCTGACAGGGTCAGAAGATATGGCATGGTTGTGTCGACTGTAACCATCCTTCTTTGTCGTATACTATTCGTCTCATGTGAGGACAAAGGCAGGTTTCGGTAAGGCGGCGCCTGTCAGAGAATGTCAGTCCGTACGAGGAGTGACATCCTGTTACCTGCGGCTGGTGCAGGTATATTTTGTCTTTATCCCAGGACTCCGAGAGAGAGCCCGAGTGGACATCCGGACGGCTCGCCCGGATGGGTGTCAGGCACGAGCATGGACTGCCGGGCGGATGCACCCGGCTGAATGAGGTGGGTAAGTCTTAATGTGGCAGGCCGGGCTTGACCGACCGGATGGACCACTATATTTATTCTACCCGGCTGCCTTAAGCCCGACCAGCCGGTGAAGGCTTTAGGCCCGGCCAGAATGTTTGTTGAGTCGGTTACTCGTATAATGACGTGGACCCCGAAGCAGGCCAGGTCGTTCGCCACGTTGGCTGCCCATATCGTGCAAAATATAGGACAGGATCAATAGCCTTCCCCTCGAGTCTAGTCGAAGGAGGCGATCAGTCCGACTGACTGGACTACAAGCGTGTACAAAAACTTTGCGGCCGGGCGTTTTCTGCCCTTTCAATATCCGGCCGGCTTATGATGCTCAACAGCTGGTGCCGAGTATGTTGACTTAGTCTGTGCGGAATAAGCTTGTAAACTGAGAGGGGCGTGGGCCGCCACGCACCCGGCTCTGTTAACAAGGTCGCCTGGCTAGACAAAACATGATAGAGGAGCGTGAGCCACCACGCGTACCCCCTTAGTTATCAACCGGATGAAGATGTCCGGGCGGCTAGCGATTCTGACCGGAGGAACGTGGGCCGCCACGTCCTCGTGAACTGTCGGAGCGTCCGACCGGACGAATGCTGTTATACGCTGAGAGGTATGTCGAATACGTTTGGGCGGGAAAATGTTCGCCTTGAGTTGCAAGAAAAGTGGAGTGTCACGCGTCTCAAGACGATTTTCTCGGGATAGCCCGAGTCAAGCAATTAATGGAGACGGGACATTCTAAGTTGAATGGGGTGATGTGATACGCCCGATGCGACCGGCGCCATAACGGCATCACCTCAGCTTTAATGATCTGGGCCACGTGGCGCTTCTTTCTCGCTCCAACTTTGTTTTAGGTGTTTTCGACCAACACCCTTGGTTCTGGAATAGGCCATTTACTTTAGGAGGCTCAAGGCCCTGGGGAAATGGCCCAGTATACAGTCAGCTGGCGGATCGGTCCGACTGAGGGGTGCGGGTCGCCACACGCCCGGTCGGGGAACCAAACCAAGTTAGGAAAACGGCCAAGTACAAGGTAGACGGCTGGCTGGCCCGACTGAGGTGTGGGTCGCCACACTTCCGACCGGGAACCAGTCCAGGCTTCCGAGTGGGCTAACGCGAAGAGTCAGTCGCCGACTCAGGCTTCCAAAGGGGACCAGCCTTAGGCGTGGGTCGCCACGCTTCCGGTCGGGAACCGCCTTTAGGCTTCCGGATGGGCCAATCTTTCACGTGGGACGCCACGCTTCCGACCGGGAACCAATCCAGGCTTCCGAGTGGGCTGACGCGAAGAGTCAGTCGCCGACTCAGGCTTCCAAAGGGGACCAGCCTTCGGCGTGGGTCGCCACGCTTCCGGTCGGGAACCGCCTTTAGGCTTCCGGATGGGCCAATCTTTACGTGGGACGCCACGCTTCCGACCGGGAACCAATCCAGGCTTCCGAGTGGGCTGACGCGAAGAGTCAGTCGCCGACTCAGGCTTCCAAAGGGGACCAGCCTTAGGCGTGGGTCGCCACGCTTCCGGTCGGGAACCGCCTTTAGGCTTCCGGATGGGCCAATCTTTCACGTGGGACGCCACGCTTCCGACCGGGAACCAATCCAGGCTTCCGAGTGGGCTGACGCGAAGAGTCAGTCGCCGACTCAGGCTTCCAAAGGGGACCAGCCTTCGGCGTGGGTCGCCACGCTTCCGGTCGGGAACCGCCTTTAGGCTTCCGGATGGGCCAATCTTTCACGTGGGACGCCACGCTTCCGACCGGGAACCAGTCCAGGCTTCCGAGTGGGCTAACGCGAAGAGTCAGTCGCCGACTCAGGCTTCCAAAGGGGACCAGCCTTAGGCGTGGGTCGCCACGCTTCCGGTCGGGAACCGCCTTTAGGCTTCCGGATGGGCCAATCTTTCACGTGGGACGCCACGCTTCCGACCGGGAACCAATCCAGGCTTCCGAGTGGGCTGACGCGAAGAGTCAGTCGCCGACTCAGGCTTCCAAAGGGGACCAGCCTTCGGCGTGGGTCGCCACGCTTCCGGTCGGGAACCGCCTTTAGGCTTCCGGATGGGCCAATCTTTTACGTGGGACGCCACGCTTCCGACCGGGAACCAATCCAGGCTTCCGAGTGGGCTGACGCGAAGAGTCAGTCGCCGACTCAGGCTTCCAAAGGGGACCAGCCTTAGGCGTGGGTCGCCACGCTTCCGGTCGGGAACCGCCTTTAGGCTTCCGGATGGGCCAATCTTTCACGTGGGACGCCACGCTTCCGACCGGGAACCAATCCAGGCTTCCGAGTGGGCTGACGCGAAGAGTCAGTCGCCGACTCAGGCTTCCAAAGGGGACCAGCCTTCGGCGTGGGTCGCCACGCTTCCGGTCGGGAACCGCCTTTAGGCTTCCGGATGGGCCAATCTTTCACGTGGGACGCCACGCTTCCGACCGGGAACCAATCCAGGCTTCCGAGTGGGCTGACGCGATGAGTCAGTCGCCGACTCAGGCTTCCAAAGGGGACCAACCTTCTGCGTGGGTCGCCACGCTTCCGGTCGGGAACCGCCTTTAGGCTTCCGGATGGGCCAATCTTTCACGTGGGACGCCACGCTTCCGACCGGGAACCAGTCCAGGCTTCCGAGTGGGCTAACGCGAAGAGTCAGTCGCCGACTCAGGCTTCCAAAGGGGACCAGCCTTAGGCGTGGGTCGCCACGCTTCCGGTCGGGAACCGCCTTTAGGCTTCCGGATGGGCCAATCTTTCACGTGGGACGCCACGCTTCCGACCGGGAACCAATCCAGGCTTCCGAGTGGGCTGACGCGAAGAGTCAGTCGCCGACTCAGGCTTCCAAAGGGGACCAGCCTTCGGCGTGGGTCGCCACGCTTCCGGTCGGGAACCGCCTTTAGGCTTCCGGATGGGCCAATCTTTCACGTGGGACGCCACGCTTCCGACCGGGAACCAATCCAGGCTTCCGAGTGGGCTGACGCGAAGAGTCAGTCGCCGACTCAGGCTTCCAAAGGGGACCAGCCTTAGGCGTGGGTCGCCACGCTTCCGGTCGGGAACCGCCTTTAGGCTTCCGGATGGGCCAATCTTTCACGTGGGACGCCACGCTTCCGACCGGGAACCAATCCAGGCTTCCGAGTGGGCTGACGCGAAGAGTCAGTCGCCGACTCAGGCTTCTGGAGGGTATGACGCGTCAGCCAGCGTCCCGTCCAGGTATGACTTTGCCTTACATGGCCGACCGGGAATTTTCGGTCGGGTGAGCCTTTCGATATAGCTAAAATGTGGCGTTTTACAGGGTCGCATTACTCTAGGGCTCTCTGTACATTTTCAAGTGTAGGGCACTCCACGGTCGGTTCAGCCTCTTTCCATGTTCGTCCTCCAAGTAGTAGGCGCCTGAATGCAATTTCTGGACGATCTTGAAGGGTCCGCCCCACTGTGGTTGTAATTTGTTAACATCACCGACCGGCTTTATTCGTTTCCAGACAAGGTCTCCAGGTCGAAACGAGCGCGGCAACACCTTCTGGTCGTACCTTTGTTTCATGCGCTGACGGTACGTGAACATCCGGGCGGCTGCTTTTTCCCGGACTTCTTCTATGAGGTCAAGCTCTAAGCGTCTTCTTTCATCATTCCCTTCATCATAGCTTAACCGCCTGTCGGATTCACAGCCGACCTCGACCGGCACAACCGCCTCGCTGCCATAGACGAGGTGGAAAGGCGTCTGCCCGGTCGCTTCTCTGGGTGTGGTTCTGTTCGCCCAAAGGACCCCGGGCAGCTGCTCTACCCTGTTGGTTCCTGCATGATCCAGTTTGGTTTTGAGCCCTCTTAAGATTTCTCGGTTGGTGACTTCTGCTTGGCCATTGCTTTGTGGATACGCGACGGATGTAAAAGCCTGATTGATGCCGTAAGTTGAGCACCATTCTTTGATTTTCTTCCCTTGAAACTGCCGACCGTTGTCAGACACCAATCTTTTCATCCTTGCTTGGCCATTGCTTTGTGGATACGCGTCGGAGGTCGGAGGTGGTCTCGTCGTGCCTCCGACTGCTTGCAAAATGTTGCAGAAACAGCCGCTTTATCTCTGCGAAACTCCCAACTGATCCACTCGGGAGCCCGCCAAACCATCGTTGAGCCGGCCCGGAGAGGGTTGTCAGGAAAGCGCGGCATTTGACGCCCTCCGGGTATTGGTGCAACTGGGCCGAGCTTTCAAATTTCATGACGTGCTCCTCGGGGTCACTGGCCCCCGAGTACTCTGGCATGGTGAAGAATCGTAGGTTCTTGGGAACGGGATCCCCAAGAATTTGTGAGGAGAAAGGGCTGCGAGTCGGACAGGCCGCTGTGGGGTCAGCTAACCCTTTCCCTTTATCTGGGCGTGTCTGGTGCGCCAGACTGGACGCTGAGGCTTCGGTTGGGACTGAGTGGGCCTCGTTCCGGAAGAGTGCTCGGGGAAAATTAGGAGCACGGGGATCGGGCTGAGCAGCTATACCTTCTGAATTTCCCCGTACAAAGGGCCCCGGGGGCCGGGCTCCTTGACTACCGGTTGGCGGATGCGATTGCTGCGCCTTCTGTGTCCGGGCAGCCATCAGCATTTCATATTCTTCTGGCGAAAGAGTAACCGTCAGTGGATTGGGGTTATCCATTCTTCGCTCTCGATCAGGCAGAAGGCCCTCCTTCTAGCGCCAAATTTGATCCTGTCGCCGAGCGTAGTGGAGCCGCAACCGGAATGACGGTGTAGGGATGAACGACGTGGATGCTGACGGGGCGCCTTCGCACAGAATGGCAGCGTAGTGGGGGGTGTCCTCCGGCCGAATGGAAGTGGATGTCGCCTGGTGCCGGGCCGGCCGACTGGAGAAGAACCTGCTGAGGAAGATGACCGTTAGCAACCTAGCCGGGAGACGTCCCGGCAAGGCACTCCGACGGTCAAGTCAGTACTCCGATGAACAGTAGAAATAATGGAGCACTGGAAAAACAAAAGACTTCGCGCGCGAGTCTGCCTCTCTGAGAATGAGGAGTGGAGTGGCTTATATAGCCGGGGAAAAGGACAGGCATGGCCTGTGTCAGGATCTTCTGACAGGGTCAGAAGATGTGGTATGGTGCTGTCGATATGAGTATGGCCTGTGTCAGGATCTTCTGACAGGGTCAGAAGATATGGCATGGTTGTGTCGACTGTAACCATCCTTCTTTGTCGTATACTATTCGTCTCATGTGAGGACAAAGGCAGGTTTCGGTAAGGCGGCGCCTGTCAGAGAATGTCAGTCCGTACGAGGAGTGACATCCTGTTACCTGCGGCTGGTGCAGGTATATTTTGTCTTTATCCCAGGACTCCGAGAGAGAGCCCGAGTGGACATCCGGACGGCTCGCCCGGATGGGTGTCAGGCACGAGCATGGACTGCCGGGCGGATGCACCCGGCTGAATGAGGTGGGTAAGTCTTAATGTGGCAGGCCGGGCTTGACCGACCGGATGGACCACTATATTTATTCTACCCGGCTGCCTTAAGCCCGACCAGCCGGTGAAGGCTTTAGGCCCGGCCAGAATGTTTGTTGAGTCGGTTACTCGTATAATGACGTGGACCCCGAAGCAGGCCAGGTCGTTCGCCACGTTGGCTGCCCATATCGTGCAAAATATAGGACAGGATCATTATATAAGTTTGAACACCAACAACGATCTAAAATGTCGTGTTGCTTGATCTAAGAAACAAGGAATCAATTCGCATTTCTAACCATAAAAGGCGAACCAAGATTCACAATTCTGAGCCTATTCTGTTCTTCGATCTTCATCTGTGCACCAAACAACATAAGTAGCCATTTTACTAAGAAATCCTCGATGCTCTATTACTGATCTTCGTCTTCAGTGTCAACATGTACATCAGCCATTAGCAGAGGACAGAGGTGGTTTCTACGAGCTGAGTCGTCTCTGATTCTACTGACCAAAGCATCTGCAATTTTGAAAACTAATTTACAAGGTGCAAAAATTAACCTTAATCTATCACAAAAGTAGCTTCCGCCAGATGCCTTCTTCAACAACTGTACTCCGACGTCGCAAACGAGCAATTCGAAGACCCCTGCAAGGTCACATTGCGAACTGGGCAAGCGGCGGCGGAGGCAGTCGCCGGATCCTTCGTCTGCTCTTCGTTCGCCGGCCGCCTCACCGCCTCCAACAACGCCACCACATCCTTCATCGCCGGCCGGTCATCCGGCCGGTGGCCGACGCACAGAACCGAGATCGACAGCGCTTGCAGCATTTCTTGGAGCTGGTGCTCCGGCCGGCCGAGCAGCCTGCCGTCGAGGAGATGAACCGGGTCCAGCTTCCTCTGCAGGTGGACTCGAACCCACTGCACCAAATCCATGCCGCCGGGCAGCGACGGGTCCAGTGGATGCCTCCCCGTTATCACCTCTAGCAGAACCACTCCGTAGCTATAGACGTCAATCTTCTCGGTTATCCGTCGCATCGATGCGTGCTCTGTCCAAATCCAACGACACCATGAATCGAATTTTAGATAATTGGGATTGAAAGATAGAATTTACCGGGAGCCATGTAGCCGTACGAGCCGGCGATGCGAGGAGGGCACGACTTGGTGTCCGACTTAGGAGCAGGTTCGCCGTCGGCCATAACCCGGGCCAGGCCGAAGTCCGCCAGATACGGTTCAAATCTCTGGCCGAGGAGGACGTTCATGGCCTTGACGTCGCCATGGAGGATGGCCGGCACGCAGTCGTGGTGCAGGTAGGCGACGGCGCGCGCCAGCCCCACAGCGATCTCGTACCTCGTCTCCCACGACGCCGCCGCCTCCTCCTTCACCCCCCGGTGGAGGAACCCGCTTAGGCTGCCGTTGGGTAAGTAGTCGTAGAACAGCAACTTGGCGCTCCGGTTGAGCCCCCACCCGAGGAGGCGCACGATGTTGCGGTGGCGTAACGTGCTCAGCGCGGCGATCTCGCTGCGGAATTCACCCGAGTCGTCGTCCGCTGGCGACCACATCTTCTTGACGGCCAGCGTCATTCCGCTTGGGATGGAGACCTTATAGACCACCCCGGAGCTCCCGGTCCCGACCACGTTCGCGGACGTCAGCCCGTGGAGGACGTCGTCGACCGAGAGGTCCAGCTTCTGGTAGAGCGTGATCTCCCACGCGTCGTCGGCGCCGCCGCCGCGAGGCTCGGCGCGTGCGCGAACGAGGAGGAAGGCGGCCGTCAGGAGGAGCGCCGCGCTGACGATGATCAGGAACGTCATCGCGAGCTTTAGAGACGAGACGGCTGCTCTTCTCTGTGTTTCTTGGGCCGAGGGACGGCCGTCTGCGATGATTAGGCCGTGGTTGCCTTCGAGGTCGGCGAGAGGGAGGTTCCTGAAGAAGGGGGTGTCAGGAAGCTCGCCTGAGAAGGCGTTGAAGGATACATTCAGAGCAACCAGATTCTGTAGCGTGGCGACGACCCGGAGGTCTCCGTGGAGTTCGTTGTGCGAGATGTCGAGGCAACCGAGTTTCTCGAGGGATGAAAACTGCGGCGGGATCTCTCCGGAGAGACGGTTGCAGCTGAGATTGAGCGAGATCTCCAGCGCGGGAAGTTGGCCTAATTCGCCTGGTATCTCGCCCGAGAAGAAGTTGTCGCCGAGATCTAAAAGTTGCAACTTGCTGCATGACCCAAGCTGCGCAGGGATTCCGCCGGAGAGCTGATTCCTACCTAGCACGAGCTTCGTCAGCTCCGGCAGCGATCCAATGGCAGGGCTAATTGCTCCGGTCAGCATATTTTGGGAGAAGTCAACGAACTGCAGGCTCCTCGGCAGTGACTCCGGCAGGCTGCCGCTCAGGCCATTGGAATGAAGGTCAAGGAATTCGAGGTTCTGGCACCCGGAGCTGGCCGCCGGAATCGGTCCCACGAGCCGGTTGTTGCTCATGTCAAGAAAATTAAGGTTCTCGAGATTGCCGATCTCTGCCGGAATAGTGCCTCCTAGGCGATTGCCATTCAGCCGGAGCCGATAAAGATTCGTGCAATCGCCGATCTCCGGCGGCAGAAATCCGGTCAACTCATTCGACAGGAGAAGCAATTTGGTCAAATTCTTCAGCCCGAACAGGTCCTTAGGAATCGAGCCCGTTAAGTTGTTGTAAGAGAGGTCCAGCGATTGCAAATTCCGGCACTGAGCCAAGCTCGCCGGAATGCTCCCCGTGAGCCTATTCTGCCAAGCGTAGAACAGAGTAAGGTTCTCCAATCTCGTGAAGTCGATTCCTATCTCTCCAGAAAGACCATTGTTGTCCACCTCGATATCAGTCAGCTCCGTGCAATTCGAAATCTCCATTGGGATAGCTCCGGTGAGCTGATTGGTACTCAGCTGCAGCTGTCGAAGGTTCCGCAAGTTACCGAAGCTCTCGGGAATACTTCCGGTAAGGGAATTCGAGGACAGGTCCATGAGGATCAGTTGCTCGCACTGACCGAGCTCCGGCGGAATTGCTCCGACCAAGTTGTTCTGCCACAGGAGCAGAGTCTCCAGGTTCCGGAGCCAGCCGAGCTCCGGCGGAATCGGCCCGGAGAGAGAATTCTGATACAGATAAAGATTGGTCAGCTGGGTGCAATTGCCAATCTCTCCTGGGATTGGCCCCGACAACTGAGAAGTGTAGATAGCAACGGTTTGAATTCTTTTGAGCAAACCGATAGTGGAAGGAAGCCTCCCCGACAAGCCGGTGACTGCTAGGCCCAACATAACTAAGCTCCTACAATTGCCAATTTCGGCAGGCAAGGAGCCTCTCAGATTCCGGTTCCCACCGGCGCGGAAAACCTCGAGCCTCTCCAGCTTCCCGACGCTCGCTGGCACCTCGCCGCTGAGGTAGTTATCATAGAGCGTCAAGCACACGAGGCCGGACAGGTTTCCGATGTCGGCCGGAATGGCGCCTTGTAGAGAGTTGGAGTGCAGAGCCAAGGATCGGAGCTTGGTCAGCTTGCAAATTTCCAGCGGGATATCGCCCGATATTTGGTTCTCGCTGAGGTCGAGGAAGGCGAGCTCGCTGTACTCCCCGAACTCTACTGGAATTTGGCCGGTGAGGTTGGTCGCTGAAAGCACTAGATTCTTCAAGGACTTGAGAGGTTGGAGATTGGAAGGCAATGGGCCTTGCAGATCGACTAGTTTGATCTTTAAGCTGGTGACTTCAAGCTTGGAGTTGCAGGCAACGCCAAACCACATACACGGATTGGGGTCTGAAGAATTCCAAGAGCTAAGTGCGTCAGTGGAGCTGCTTAGAGTCTGCTTCCAAGAAAGCAGAGCTTGGCCTTGCTCATCAATGGCCAGGCAACTGAACAAGAAGAAGAAAGAGGAGATGGTGAAGAAGCGAATTGTACACAAGTTTGGAGGCAACAATCCCATATTGGGATTGGGGAGGGAAGAGAGGAGGAGTGCAGAAGAGCAGGGTGTTGGTATATCAGTGGGGAAACCCCATGTTTTGTTTATAATGGCAAAGCAAGAGATCTGGATCCACATAGCATGTTAGCTTTTCTGTATTTTTTTTTCTTCATCATCATCTTTTCTGTTGTTCTACTGCAGATGTGGCATGGTTCTTATTTTAGTGGACGTGCTTTTGGATTCATGTTGCTGAGGATTAGTGGAAGGCTGGCTAATTGTTGTTGGAGGCAATACTGTAGAGCAAGACAGTTTAATCATCAAAAGAAGCTAAAGTTTAGGCTGTAGGATCAAGTACGTACTTAGAGTTCATTCTCTGTGAAAGCTTAAGCTTCTTTTCACTATTTCTGCAACACTACAATCAAGAACTCCAATCAATGAATGGTGATGATAACAACAGTGATGGTGCAGTTATTTCTGTATACTGTCATTTGTTCTTCAGTAAACTACGAGCAAAACGCATCTGTTAGGCTGGCTCTTGTTTGAATTGGAGTCCAAGGAGAGGGAAAGTGAAGAATCTCCGAGTGCACATGGAGGAAGGTTAGAGTTAATCCTAAAAAACTGCTTAAAATTAAAGCCAGGAACAGATAGAACACATGTATGTGTCATTAAGTGGAAGAGCAAGCATGTTGGCTCTGCTAAACTTTTTTTTTTTAACCTTGGCCCATTGTCAATACCACATGCCATTGTTGATGCCCGAAGAAGTATTTTATTCAGCACTAGGGAGCATGTAGACCTCATTAACCTAAATAATCAGACTTTGTAGAAATCCACATTTAAGTATATAAAGTTAGAACCTACTCTCTAAGATCTGAATTAACTTAATGGTTTGTTCCCTGCAAGATATAATGTGGTCGCCACTAGTGTTCTTTTCATCTTAAACCTTCAAGAAAATGGCAAGGAGTCATGTCCATACAGATTTAATCTATGTGGAGATTATACAAATCTTCTATTATGACAGTAGCACATTACTATGCTTCCACTTATTGGAAAAGAAGTTATTTTTATGAGCAAATTAGGACTGAAGACAAAGTAGATCACATGATGGAAATGAGTAGCTCATATTGTGGTGAAAAAGAAATTGTTGATACAATTACTTTGTACCTCAGCCAAGGTGTAATGCATGTTCTCAAGTACATGTTCTTCAAGTTATTTATAGTGTTCTGACAGCAGTGTATTATAGAACCTCCTCTAGCAGATCTGATCATTATAGAGCATGCCCAGCCTTTTTACAGTAGCTAGCAGTTGTAGAAGCTGCAAGTTGTAAGAGAATAAACACCCACTGACATGATCAGGAGATCAAATATGTACAGATGAAACCATAAGTTTCATAGAATTTAAAGTGAAAAAAAAGTAATCTCTCATCCCTTGTTCTTTTACTCCTATTGTTCATGCATATTATTGTTATTCTGAAATAAGAATTTCTATTCCACTCAACTTGTCATGTATCATTTGTCTAGATAATTTTAGAGGTCTGTAGCACTGTTGCAGTAATTTAAAATTTGGAATTATTTTCTGCATGACAGAGCAAGTAAAAAACAAGGGAATGTCAATGGTAAATGTAAAAAAAAAAAGAAGAAGAAGAAAAAAAAGGTTGGAGAAGAGAAATAGAAGGAAAGAAGTGGTTTGGCTTTAGTTCTTGAATGGCAAAGTTTAAGCATAAACGAGTAAATAATATTTAAGAGGAAGTGTAGTACAAAAGAGCACATGGATGATGGAGGTAGGCAGGAAGCTTAGTTTTTATTAATTTGGCCATTATGTTGATGTTCTTCACATGCCATCCACCGTTCAACATGTGGCCATTATGTGGCTAAAGAAATCTCTAAAATTTAATTATGAACCAAATAAAGTGAAGGTGAAGACCTAATGAGCACAAATATTACTGCAGCTTGATGTTGAAACAGCCATTTCAGTCATTATAGTGCTTTTTGAACCCTTGAATTAAGCAAAGCCTCATGCATTTCCATTTCATGCATGCTTATTCATGTTAATTGGATTTGACTCCCTACTTATCAATAGCATAACTCAATTATTGGCTTTTTCCCTTATTTTATAGTAAAGATAAATCCACACAATGTCCCCATAGTCATAAATGATGATGAAGTCTATTTTTTTTTTAATATCATTTCATGCTTTCTTGATGATGGAATATGTCTCCCCTTATCAAATTTATAAATCATTCCAATTTCATTCTTTTTCTTCCAAAAATATCAAAGTTAAATGTCTGAATAACAGCAGCTTGAAGAACTAGAAAAAATGCACCACTCTCCTCCCTTTGCTATGGACTTTGCCTGAGAAAGCAAGCACTTTGGATTCAGAATGGGACCCCAAATACACATCTGCCTCTTCTTTTACAAACCTGTTTAGATTTCTTCAGTGTCCAAACCTGACTTTTCTTAGTGATCTATCTAGCTTTAGAATATTAGAGGTTGCTGGGGGATCGACGATGATATCTTCTTGTCCCTTATTGATTGATGCACCATGCCAAAGTGGAGCTGCATCATCATCCCTGATTCCAGGGCTTTGCTGTCTGACCACTCACCTCACATGTAGACTGAAGAATGGGATAGTGATTGAGAGAGACTTATTCATTTAGATTAATCAAGCAAGATCTGGAGAATATATCCATGACTAAAGCTGATAATGTTCGAGCTCAGTCAATGAACTGAACTTATTTGTTTGTGCAGATGATTGATGAGGCACATCTAGTGAAGATCTTCTCGGTGGCATGATACTTTGGTTGTTGAAGTTCATTAAAGTATTAAGTGTATGTTGAAGAGTGCATTTAGTTTGCCAATAGTGATATTGTTTGGATACACTTGTCTGAGTTATAGGAGCCAAACCGATGTGCCACACAATACAACAAACTTGTATTTGTATTTGTGCGTGTGTGTTTTGCCTTTGCTTTTTAGGGTGTGTTTGGTTCAAGTTATCAGATATAACTTTAGTTATATGATTATCAAGTAATCACATAATTAAGATAATGGGAAATGAAATATAACCTGAAATTGTTTGGTTCAATTTAGGTAATCAAATAAAATCTTATTTGTTTGGAGGTAATAGTTTATGACATAATATAATATTTTACCGTATTACCCTTTAGTTAAATTTAAGTATAATAATATTATATGCTTATAAATTTAAAATAAAAGGTAAGATGATATTATATACATATTCGTACACTTAGTCGTCAACCGCGAATAATGGCCGGCCGGCCGCGGTGGTCGCCGGTCCTCGTTGCCGATCGTCGGCCACGAATAATGGTCGCCGACCGTCATTGCTGGTCGTCGGCGACCGGGTGGCGATCGCCGGTCGCCGGTCGCCGGTCGCCGGCGACGATCGTCGGTCGTCGGTTGCCGGTCGCCGACGACGGTCACTGACGGCGGTCGCCGGCCGCCGGCCGCCGGCCGCCGCAGGCGGTTGCCCGCCGTTGTTGCCGGT
This sequence comes from Boesenbergia rotunda, assembly GCA_024364735.1. Lineage (NCBI taxonomy): Eukaryota > Viridiplantae > Streptophyta > Magnoliopsida > Zingiberales > Zingiberaceae > Boesenbergia > Boesenbergia rotunda. Next base: position 240,148 of record JAGFNQ010006758.1, on the reverse strand, counting down.
AGTTGCCCGCGAATAATGCCTCTTTTGCTAAGGTAAATATTGAAGAATAATTTTGGAAAAATAAGTTTCATAACCTAGGAATCAAGAAAAACCTTGCTTTCCTATGGTTTTCCGATTCCGGGTTGCATGCCCCATTTGCTGACCGACGACTGACGACCGGCCCCGTTTGCTGATCGGCGACCGGCCGCCGGTGGTGGTCTCTGATCGCCGGCGGTGGTCGTCGACGTTCGACGCTGACAGTCGGCCGTCGGTGTTAGACATCGATTGCCTACACGGACATCGACGATCGACGTCGACGAATATTTTTTAATTTAATATTTTAATAAAATTATCTAAATAAATTTAAAAGGACAATATGGTAAAATATTATATTATGTTATAAACAACTTCCAAACAAACAAGATTTTATTTAATTACCTAAATTAAACCAAACAACTTCAGGTTATGTTTCATTCCCTATTACCTTAGTTATGTGATTACTTGATAATCACATAACTAAGATTATATATGATAACTTGAACCAAATGCACCCTTAATTATTATGTTTAGGAGGTGATTTTGATGTATATGGGCCCAATTAAGGTTTGATCCTTGGATTTGAGCTTTGTTAGGCTTTTTGGGTTTTGGATTAGGCTTGAGTGATGTTTAAGTCAGATTGGAATTGGATGGGAGTAAATTAAACCAAGGTTAAATCGGTTTGGTGGGTTGAGATAGAATTTTAATAAGGTTCGTATATTGTAAAAACAAAAAAGTGATGTCAATCAACGCAGGGATTTAATTTATTGAAAAGCAGAGCGTGCAAAATTAAAAATTTATGTTTATTACTGGGAACATGTAATAATAAATTTTTAGGCACAAATTTCATCATTTAGACTCTTTTCCGATCTTTTTTTTTACTATTTCTAGTAATTTTTATTTTAATAGTATTTAGGATATTTTTTGGTATTTAGGTGTTATAGGTATTGTTTATATCAACATCATGTTTTAATAATTTCTATCTATTACGAAATTTCATGTTTTGGTAAGTGTTATTTCCTTTTTTATAAGATTGAAATTGAGATTTAAAATTTATGATTTTTTTTTCTTTTTTTAGTCTTAGAGTATAGGAACTATATAATATCTATCAGTTTGTATGAGGAATCATACTGGAGTATCAATAAAGTGTTTTTTTTTGGGAAACAACGAGTTCTCTTTATACTTATCTTTGAGTTTTCTTCCTACTTTCTTCTCCAATTTTTCTTCTTATTAGACTACAGGATAATTATTATTCTATCCGATTTCAAAAGTCAAAAATATGATAATGCCATAAGTTTTTCTTTTTGTGTTTTTGATGGAGGTGGAGGGTGGGGCAATTAAAATTGGTCAACTATAAAGAGATCTAAAGTAGGCTACGAGGCTAGATGTTAAAATGGACCAAGCCACACTTGTTATTTGATCTAAACATCGCACGGAAATGATAGCTCAAATTAATGGAATATCTTAAATATCCATATTACATGCTAGTCTTAATCCATATTATAAAATTTTATTAGATTTTATAACTAAAATTATATTATATTATAGTTTTAAAATTGTACCAAATAAAATAATTAATTTTGTAATGGAATCAAAATTACATTATAAGATAGATTATCCTTTACCAAAGTAATATAACCTAATGAAACATAGCCATAACCTAATCAATAAAGCAAGTTCAATTTAATTAGATTTCAAAACGTTTAATTCGTTGGAATCAAAGTATGCCACCAATGCAGAGGATCCCTTAGATTTTTTTAATTAATTTTTAGTATTTTTTGATTTTTTATATTTAGTTATTTTTGATAATTTTTATTTTTTGATATTTTTGAATTTTGAATCCCTTTAAAAAATTTTAGATTGTGAGTATGTTAATAATTTTTCTTTTCCATTAAGATTTCATATTAACCATAATTCCGATCTCTTATAGAAATTCTAAAAGAAAAAGTAAGAAGAATCATAATAATATAATCTAAAAACCCAAAATCTAAAAAGAAAAAAGAAAAAATTATCAAAAATATCTAAAATACTAAAAAATAAAATAATTATCAAAAAACAAAATTACTAATGGTAACAATAAAAATTTTAGGTCTTCGTCCTATATCAACCACCTCCTCGGATTTAAAAGAACTCGTCTTCTAATTTAAGTTGTACTTAAAAAAAAAATCATTTGATACCAAATTGATAAAAGTGAGGAGACTGTTATTAGATTTCATATATCGATGGCCGATTCTACTTCAATACATGACATATATATGTACAAAAGTTTGTCGCTTTATGAACTGTTGTATCATATTTTTTTACTCACCTTGTTGTAATGCTCCTAAACTTAGACCATCTCCAATTATAACTATCATATTTGATATAATTTTCACATCAAAATGTATAATTTCAACGTCAAATACTATTTCAACTCCAACCAACTCACACCCTAGCTATCACACCAAAAAATAATATTCATTAGAATATTCTATTTTTTATTCATAATTTAATTATCAAACTACATTTCAATTTATTAATATTTTTTTATGATAAATATTATATTTGAAATTAATACTTCATTTTTATTTAATAGGTCAGTTTTTAAAAAATTTTGCATCCTAACTAATATATATATATAAAAGATTATGCTTTTTTATTTTTAATATTTATTACATAATTATTCTGGTATAAATATTTTTTAAAAATATTAAAAAACAACACAATTAAGTTAAAATATTTTACTAATTTTTATTTAATACAAACGATGACACTTAATTAAAAATATAATATTATAGAAAATTACAAATTAATTTTTATTTATGATATTTAATAATATATATTATATTTTATTTCATTAATTATCTAATATAATAAGCTTTGTTAAAAATTTAAAAATCTTGGAAAATTTTCACACCAAATATGGTGCGGGAATAGTGCACCACCATCCCGCATCATATCATATTTGGTGTAGAAATTTGATATGTGGATTAGAGTAATATAGTGTGAATTTTATACAATATTTGATATTGGAGATGCTCTTAAAATTTCAATAAATTTTATTTGAACCTTAATTTTACCATCCTGATAGAAGTGTCAAAAAAATGCATATTCATAATTGATTCTGGCAACATTAACCGCCCTTTCTAAAGAAGTCATCTATCTCTCCAATGGCTATTTCACTAACAAGAATTTTGTATCCATTGAAATTTGTGACATAAATTCTTGGAGCTATCTCCAATGTAAGATTTTTCAAAGATTTATAAAATCAAAAAGACTAAAAAAAAAAACTTAAATGAGTGCAAAGGTGAAGTTTAGAGTTTTTAGTTCAAAAGCATGTTTAAAAAATCAACCTATTTTTTTTCTCTTGGGAGGTAAAAATAATAATTAATGATATAATAATATTACATGTTTGACCCTTTCAAAATAATTTAATAATGATGAAAGTTGTATTTCTTTCTTTTGAAAATAAATATATTTGATAAGTTGTAAAAAATATATATATAATGACTATAATTAAATTACAATTCATAAGATAATTAAATATTAAATGAAAATTATAAATTAAATTAAATTAAAAATCATATATTAATTAATGTATTAATTAAAAATTAAAAATAAAATAAATTAAAAATCATAATCATTTAAAATATTAAATTAAATTAAATTAAAATGCATTAATTAATTAATTCATTAATTATAAATTATAAATAAATTTAATTAAAAATCATAATTATTTAAAATATTAAATAACAATTATACAGAGATGACGTTGAGAATTCTGAGAAGCTTTTTGGAAGCTTAAAACTTTGAGAAGCTGGAGAAAAAGGAATCTGGTTGAGCATGGTCCTCTTCAGGGCCGTCTTTAGGCATAGGCTATTAAGGCCTATGCCTAGGGCCTTAATTTTTATTGAGGCTAATTATTTTTGATATATTAAATATATTTTTATTATATATTTTAAGAGAATGAAAAAGAATAGTGCCTTGATAAAAAAATTTACGTATATCATTTTTTAGTCAAAACTATAGATTTTATAAAAATCTTATTATTGTTCCAATGGATAGAGTCATAAGGGACTCTCTTTTTAATATTTTAAATTTAATTTTTATTATGTATATTATTTTATAAGATCTAATGTATTAATCTTCGATATCTTTTTTGTTAGCGACGTTTTCTCTTTTGATTGGTAAGAACATGAATTTAAAAAAAAATTATCCATGCAATGCAAATAAAAAATATTAGTTTTTTTTCGAATTCCTCCTCTTCCCTTGACTAGCTCCTCCTCTTTATACTTCTCTCGCTCATTGATATTGGGAAAGAGACATTATACCTAACGTTGTCACGTTGATCCGGTTGGTGCAACTATGCTCCTTGCTTGATTAAGTTCAAATGTTGAGTAATTCATCCATATTGTGTTCGATCGAAATAGAGAATTTTATTTTTTTTGAGCAATAGTGAATTAGATATCTTTACAATTTCGCTTCCTTATAGATATTAAGTTTACCTTTTATTTATATGTATTTACAGAAATAATTTTTTTGATTTCCCTTTTGTTTCTATTCTATCATTTACAATTATTTTGGTTTAGGTGATAAAAAATATGATTTATTTTTTCTTTTATTTTGTGCCTAAAATGACTTATTTAATTCTTAATAAATGATAATGGTTGGTTTAATCTCGTTATGATTTTCATTTTCTAAGGATTATATTGAGTTGTGTTATTTTGTATATATATTATTTATTTATTTATTTTGGTTTGCGGTGATGATGAGTTGAGGATAGAAACATGATTTTTTCTATTATATATTGTCCCATTTCATTTATTCCTTTTTGTAAGGGTTGTTATTTTCATCTTTCATTTAAGTAATTAGATATTTTTTTTTATCTTTCTTAGTTTTCAAACAATTCTAAATATATTTGTTTTCGACCAAGTCGCTTGACAGTTGCAAGTCCGAATGAAAAAGGACGAGTAGAATTTTTTTTAAAACAATGTTAATGACCTTTTTTTCGCCTAAGGCCTTAAATAGGCTTGAGTCGGCCCTGGTCCCCTTAGGCTGGACGTTGACGGATGACTTGAGGAGAGGAGAGTTGCGTCGATTGGCACCGCCGCTAGGACCACTTCCGGCGAAAAGTGAATGATGGTGCAGATTGCAGAGACGGTTGCGGCGAGCGTTCTCCTTCTCGGCCTCAAACGTTTTGAGCCTCGACCTCCTCGTCGCGACGCTGCGGCCGTTGCTGGAAGCGCCGGCGTGGGGCGAACTTGAAGGGTTTGTCGTCGACCGCGTTGCCAGAGATCACCTGTTAGTCATCGACAAAAAGGCGAAATCACTCGCCCCAGCGCTCCCGCCGCACCCGTCCCAAGGTCATCACGAGGAAGGTAAATCACGGTCCCCGGAGTAATTAGTGCACAGTTGGGCCAAGGATTGATACACCAAACGCCAGAATTTTAATCCAGTGCGCCTCGCGCGACTCGAACCCAGGACTTCTTAGACAACACCCCCATGCACTAACCACTCCGGATCCCCGTGGGGACCACCTGTTAGTCATCGAGCTTCGATCGTTGGGCGATTGGGATCCTCTGTCCCAAAAAAAAAGTGCCTGTCCAGTTCCCCCGGCAACGGCCGTCGAGTCGTCCGATCGCCGATCGGACACCACCGATGAATTTTGATCGTCATACCGAATCAAATAATATCCTAGAATAACGGTGAATCGGTCGGAATCGTTGTAATTGCAATCTCGTCGGATTCGATGGTGAATCCGGCGAGATCGCAATTGCGGCGATCCTGACGGGTTCACCGTACACCCAAGGGTATAGTTTTGTTCAGGGCGGCCGTCGGCCGGCCACGGTGGTGTCCGATCAACGATTGGACGACTCGCCGGCCATCGTCGGGAGTGGGACAAACAGGATAGGGGTTTTTTTTGATACAGAGGATCTGCCATCACCGGGAGGGCATCTGCTTGGCTAGCGTGATGAAAGGGGCAGTGGGTCCTCAGTCAGAACTTACTTATTGCATCCATCTTCCCTTGAATCGATCTGATGCTTAACTTACTCAACTTACTCAATTAAAATTTATCAGCTTTGATATCAATTGAATAAAATTAATAATAATAATAATAACATTTTTCGGATCTTCCGAATATATATCAATAATTATTTAGTTTGATATAAGAGAAATTTTTAGTTTAATAATATTTTTCAAGTGTCATTTATTTTTCTATTTTTGATATTTTTTTGAATAAATATGTTATAAAAGATTATTTTTGTACTCGTATGTAAATTAAATCAATGATTTAATAACTTGTAGGAGTTAGTCCACACTTGTTATTTGATCTAAACATGTAAATGGCAGCTCAAATTAATTGAATATCCTGAAAATAATCAGGAATTCATTGCGCATCAGAAATCAAAGGTGGAATCCGAAGCCAGAATTAAACAAAATTTAATTTTTTTCCAAGAAAAAAAAATGTTCGATATCCTTAGTCTAAGTAGGTGCTGTGTTATTCATTGTCATTTAAGTGGACCTTAATCTATATCTGAATTTCCATTCCGGGAAAGAAAAAGTGATCTAAATTTGTTAAGCGATATAATGACATTAATTTCAATGCCATAAATGAAACTAGTTAGGCGGATCCGACAAATTGACCTAATTTAGGTTCCGTATATAAAATAAGTGATAGGGACATAAACGTCCATATCTAACAATTCACTTATATCGGAAATTTGAAGTCGGCGAACGATGAAATTCGTCATCCCAACGGATTTATAGATGGTCTTCATTGGGAGTTATGGTCAGACGATTTTATCTGGATTATCCTATGTTTATTATCTCAATTAGGCATGTCAATTCGGATGGATCGAATCGAATTTAGATGGAATTGATTTTTTTTAAAAAAAATCCCACCTGAACCCATGCAATTACAATTTGAAATTTCTAAATCCGAACTCGAACTCTATCAACCCGAATTGAATAACTCGAATAAATCGATTCAAAACGACTTTTTAAAATTATTTTTCCTATAATTCTTCACTTTTATGTCATTACTCCATATTATCAAAATAACAAAATTTGATTTAATTCTAAAAAAATCTACTAAATCCTAAATTCGGATCACTCAAATCCGACCCGAACATTTCACCCGAAATCCTACAACCCAAACCTAAATCTGAAAATCTCTAATCCGAATCTGATTTTTTTTCAAATCGACTCAGATCATATCGGATATATTTTTAACCCTAATCTCAACTATCCTTTAGGGCTAAATCAACTCTTTTAAATTGAAATTTTGAAGGAGTTTATTTCGTAGGAGAATAATAAGTTGAAAAATAATAAAAAAATAAATAATAAGTTTAAAAAATAATTAATTAAGTTAGGTAATATTAAATTTGAAATAATCAATTAATCTCGTACAAAATTTTCATCGATGTGGTGAGAATAATAAGTTAAATGTAAGTCTAATAAGTTGATTGAGTTAAATATTTTGTTAAAGTGATGTGAATTGAATAATTTAATTGACTAATTATTACCAGCCCTTTTTCGGTCAGACTTCACACGCTCAGTAAAGGGCATTAATAGCCATGTGAATCATTTGCGTTCAAACATAAGTCCCTTAATTCTCTTCTACGAAGTCTGGGATTATAATACAGTGACAAGATAATTAATTATTATCTTAAATATTCATGATTCCATCCTTAACTATGATGTATTTTATAAAATTTTTTAAAATGGGATGTGAATCCTGGAACGTTGGACTTCTGGACCATCTACTATGAGTACTTCCCAATTTACTCTAACGGTTAATAAAAAACTTTAATGAAATTGAATCGGTCATCCGAGATTAAAAAAACTTCCTTAATTATTTTTTTTCTTAATTCTTTTACATAAAACTCCCATATTTTATTCATCAAGTAGGATTAAGATAATATTCACAGTCACCTATAACTAATTAGGAAGTATGTATTTACATTTCTATTTAGCAGTGGATCTGCAGATGTTTCAATTAAGTATATAATTGTATCCAGTTGTTGGGAGTAGAAATAGTTCAGAATATGTTTAATTTCAGATCTGAATCTGAACACTGTGTGCCAATCAATTATAGGACCTGGACTTGATTCATTTTATGATTGGAGCAGATTAAGTTATTATATCATAAGCCTAACGAGGACACCAGGTAAATCTGAACCTTAAGTTCGATATAAGTGAATGAAAAAATTATGGATAAGAAAGAAATTTTATTATGGCGAGATGCTCTTTCTCACGTGTGGGTACGTAAGAAGTATAAATTCAGTATCTAAATTTGCATTGAACAAAGTTTACTTGCGTGCAAGCATTATTTGCATTTGTCGAATGTAGGGGCGGATTTACATTAGGACTGGGGAACACATTTTTAATAACATTAAAAATTTTATATAGAAATTTTTATTTTCTTAGTATATATACTATTTAACCTCTTTAAAGAAAAATATTTATAGTTAGTCTAATGATAAATTTTATTTTACTTTTAAAAAATATAGAGTTTAAATCCCTTGAAGGATAAAATTTTAAAAAAAATCTTCTCTCTCTTAAATTTTAACTAAATATATATGTATCTTAGAAAGATTGGGGAAGTCATTATTATAAAAATTATTTTATATATGCACCCCCTCAAACTTAAAATTCTAAATCCAACCATGCAGGTTGAATGTCGCACCGATCAAGATAAAATTTACCTAAGTAGAACAACAATCAACATTTTACCACATAAAATATTTTTTGCTACTTGCTCAAGTGAATAATGGATGCATTAACTAATGTTAATAGCATATTTGAAACCTTGAGCAAAAGAGAGACAAGCAAAGAACAAGATCTCTATCCATCTTCGTTCTCCCAAAACTTCTCTCTACCGCATTTTTTTTTCACGTTGCGGTTTTCTCGAGGTAGCACTCGGGTTGGTGGCGATCATGGTCTATTGCTATATCCTATATAAAAGACAACCCACATAACCTCGAAGTATAGTTAGAGGTGGGATGAATCTATTTTAAGGACACTGCTTAAAAGCAAACTTCGGCATCTTTTTTTTCCGATTCGGTGATTCATTCGACAACAATCAGGAACGCTTCTTCATGACTCGGAAGTACATGACTACATGACTTCCACTTAGAGTAGGCAGTCGGGAATCAAATTCGACATTCGGGTGTCTCAATCGGACTTGACAGTTGGAATTCGGACTCGATCGACACTCGAACATGACAGTCTGGAATCTACATTAAGCAATCAGGAGTCTGTACTCGGACTCAACAGTCAAGAGTCCATATTCGGACTCAGCAGTCGATACTCGGGAGTTTATACTCGGAGTCGAGAGTTGAGAGTCGTGTAACGCCCGCCCTTATGTCTACTCTCGAGGCGGGGTTACGTACATTCAATCATATAGTAATATTTTTTTTTTCTATCTTCTAGCATGACATTAAAACAATAAAGCAAGGGCTAAGGACTAAGCATGCTTGTTTAACTATCAAAGTCATTCTACAACATGATAAATTCACCAGTAATGTAACTCATAACATAATCAAATATAAAAGACTTCTAAAGGTAAACATTGTCATGCTAGGTCAATCTTAATCACCAACACTTATTGTCAGGGAACATAAACACAGACACATTAAGTAGATATAGGATCATTCTTTCCCGAGCCACCACCCCACACATCTTCAGCCTCCTGCCTCTTCCTTCCATTTAAGTGTTATCTGCAGCATAAGACAACACATAAACTAGTAAGCATAAATGCTTAGTAAGGATCCTGTCCTACTCGCTAAATCCATACGAAAGCATAACATGTACACCTAATAAATCATAAGCATAAGTTCATCAAAGCATATTAAACATTCAAGTTTCTAACATGCAATATCAAGTACCTTAAGCATACTCTTCACATATTACAAATATTTTCAATGAATGTTTTCAAAACATTTCCATAATGGTATTACTTAAAAATACATCCATATCATATTGGGCCCTGTTGTGTACCAACTATCGCGCGGAACTATTGCGCGTTCCCTAATGAATTGGGGTAGCGAGCCACCAAGTCATTAGAGCAGGACCCTTCCGTCCTACCGGAGCCACGTTAACATGCACCCCGGATTTGTTTAACGACCCCCTTCCGAGTCGGGTACACAACTTAAAAGTAAAATACTTATCATGCTGTTACATATATGCTAAGGAATACTTCATATTTACTCTTATGGGACACACCACTCTTCAAGGGTGCTCTTGATCCCCTAGGGACACACCACACATTCGGGTGCTCTTGATCCCATACTATTTGAGTATCCCTTCAAGCATTTTAACATATCACATGCAATTTCATAAGTGTGCCCCATGGGCTATAAGGCATGCTCATACATACATCATATTTCATGCATGTCCATACATACATCATATTTCATACTTGTTCATACATGCATCATATTTCATACATGTTTATACATACATCATATTTCATACTTGTTCATACATATATCATATTCCATACATGTTCATACATACTTCATCATGCATCATATTTCAACCACTTAACCTACCTTAGACCTGACAAGCTTTGGTCACATAGGTCATACTCATATCGTAGGAAGTGGTAGCATGCTATCAATTAAGATTTCAATCAGACATCTCATTTAAACACCTCATACATAAACATATCAAAGCATGCTAACAATTAAGGTTTCCTTATCAACCATTCCATTTAACACCACATACATACACATATGATCATCCCCAACCATAAACATATATCATAGGGTAGTTTGACCTTTACAAACCCTAGTCCTAGTGGGTTGGCCGAAACATCAAGAGTAGAGAAATATCAGGACTTTTGCATTAATCATTCACACATACATTTATTCAAACACCTCATACATAAACATATCATAGCATGCTAACAATTTAAGGTTTACATATCAACCCTTCCATTTAACACCACATACATATACATATGATTATCCCCAACCATAAACATATATCATAGGATAATTAATTTTCACAAACCCTAAAGTCTATGCCTTGGCCGAAAGTCCTATGATAGGGCAAGTTCAATTTTTGGCAATGAAATATTCACACAACCATCTATACAACACCTTGTATACACTATCATACAATATACTAAGCATGGATACATTATGTGATAATTCAATCCTCACTAACCCTAATTCCTAGGTCTTGGCCGAAACCCATCTAAACCCTAACCCTAGTTTCATAGGGTAGGAGTATCAAATATTCATACAAACATATATTCAAACACTTGATCTACATTCCTAAGCATGAATCCATTATAGAAAATCATAAAATCCCCAAACCCTAATTTCTATCATGCTTGGCCGAAAGTTGTAGGGCACTAAAACCCTAATTCTTGTTATCACACATGATGGAAAAATAACATAAATTCATACCCTAAGTTCCTAGGGATATCCTCATGCATCAAGAAGCAACCAAAGCCCATAAGTGGGTGGTGGTCGAAACTTTGTAGGGTACCAAACCCTAACTTTTGTTTTTTCAAAAATTTGGAAACATCACATATGAGTATAAAGTTCCTAGGGGTACTAGCATGCATCAAAGTATGATCAAAAGCCTTCTCTTGGACCCCCTTACAAGGAGTGGCCGAAACTTCCACTAGGGAAGTTCTTGTGAATTTTCCAAAGAACAAAACAAGCAAACATTCAATAGCGATTATGCCACAGGCGAGAGGATACTTACATCCTTTCGCTTGGATTTCTCTTTCTCTTACTCCGTAGGGTACCCTAGATTTGTAGGGCAAGTGAAAATCCTTTCCGAATCTTCTCTAGGGCTCCTTAGACTTAGTAGTGGCAAGAACCTTCAAAGGTCTTCTTCCTTCCAACTTTTCTAGGGCTAGAACCCTAGACTTGATTTTCGAAATTGAGAAGGAGAGGGGGGAGAGGGTCTCGGTGGGGAAGAGTGAAGAGGAAGAAGAAAAGAAGAGAAGGAAGTTACTCCAACTTCCCCTTATTTATACTTTTCTCATGAAAAGACATGTCTCTTCACTCTTACACACTTAACAAGCATGTTTCTCATCCTCTCAACAAGAAACAATGCTTGGTATAGTGGTTAAGACATGGAGAGTGCAACTAGGAGGTTCAAGGTTCAATCCTTGCCCCCTCCTTTTTATCACCTTTTGCACTAATCCATATCAAAGCCCACTAAGCCAAGCCCATCATGAAATTTCATAATATTTCATGTTTATGAATTCATAATATTTTCTAATATTTTTCCTGAATTCATAACATTATTTACATAATATTTTATAAATATTATTCACATAATATTTCATGATAATAATATTTCATGAATTCAATAATATTGCATATTTATGAATTCATAATATTTCATAACATTTCATGATACTATTTCATGAATTCCATAATATTTCATATTTATGAATTCATAATATTTCATGATACTATTTCATGAATTCCATAATATTTCATATTTATGAATTCATAATATTTCATAATATTTTATGATACTATTTCATGAATTTCACCATATTTCATATTCATGAATTTATTTATGAATTCATAATATTTCATAATATTTCATGATACCATTTCATGAATTTCACCATATTTCATATTCATGAATTTATATATTTCCTAATATTTCATATGGGAAATTTCGGGGCGTTACAAGTCGAGCATATATACAAGATAGCAGTTGGGGCCACGATGTTGACTAAGAGCTGTATCTTGGATTTGTGGCCGGAGGAGAAAAATGTTATATAATAATTATTATCTAATATTATTTGACCTTAAAATTGAATAAACATGTGAATTAAAATTTAAATAACTTCATTCAATTGAAGTTACAAATAAAACATACATATAAAATTAAAATGAAATTAACTTCATGCAATTTAAGTTACTAATTATATGTAACTAACTTTACAAATTATTATTATTATTATTATTATTATAATGGATACAAATGATAATAATCATTATAGATGCACGAAATGAGGATGTTATACATATATTGGTCCTGTTTCTGCCTATAAATTGAAAGCATAATAATGTCCATCGTATTAAGAATTGAGTACTTTCGAAAAGATGAAAAAAAGAAAGAAATCATATATGCAAAATAAGTGCATTACAATGGCTTTTTCATCAAACTCAGGTACGTAAAATATATAGATTTCAAAATTCATTTCATAAAATAAATATAATAATTATATAAACTAATTAACATATGGTATTAGAGTTTTCGTTGTGAAATTTATATGTTTTCATATATGAATTAATTTAATGAATTATAAATTAACATATGCATTAATGATATGAAACATATAATAAAATTTTCTATTAATTACGTTGAATATCCAAATTCATTTATCAAATGTATACTAATTTTTCATCATATAATAATGATTAGTATTTTTAATAATGCATGGCATACTAATTTGATTAATGATTGTAATATACAAGCATACTTTAAAGATAATTAATATTGCTAATGATTATGATATAAATATCTGATAATGATTTTATGTTAATTAAGATAGTTTGTGATTACCAAAGTGATCAAACTAAAATAATTAAATATCATGTACAAAATAATCATTTATTTATCATACTTATGAAATGCCTATTAAAAATGATAAATAAATGAGATTCATTAATCATTAAATTTATGGATTTTCCCAAAGAAAAATTAATTTTTATGATTAGTGACATAATCTAAGAAAAATAAAAATTCTTGAACCAAATATATTTTGTTTATCTAAAGATTACATTTATATTTGATTAAAGTTTTTAATTTCTTAATAATATGAGACATTTAATTTTGGACAGTATATTGTAATATTAGCTCAAAGGTATATTACAATATATTCTAATATTTTATCCGAATCTGTATGTCTAATTTACAGTAATTTCTCTTCATTCGCAAGTTTCTTCTATTAATATGTTTAATGGTTTAAACTTTTCAGAATGGAGTGAGAAGTCAATTTTCATTTAGGTGTATTGAATCTTTGACTTAACACTACTAAAGGAAAAGCCCACTGCAATTACTGATTCAAGCAGTGAGGAAGAGAAGTTCAAATATAAAACATGAGAACGGTCTAACAAATTAAGTCTCATGTTTATGCGAATGACTACCGCAAACAACATTAAGACTACCATTCCACAAACAGAAAATGTAAAGAAATATTTAAAGTTTGTGGAAGAATGTTTTCGTTTAGCTGATAAGTCACTCACTGGTACATTAATGACATAACTCATGACTATAAAGTTTGATGGATCGTGTTGTTAGATCGTTGTCGGCTTGCTATTTGACCAATGATGATGCTCCACATCATCACCAAAGGTTGTAACCCCCCATTAAATGGGGTTATGGCCGGCCACTTAATGGCCATTAATGGCCATTATGTGGCCGGCCATAATGAGAGAAGTTGCCAAGTTTATTGTTAGTGAGAGCCCTAGAGCCAATCATGTGATGGTTGTTGTATGGACTCATTGTATCATATTTCATATATATATACAGGCATTTGATTATGGTTATTATACTTACTTGTATTGGTGCCAAAATAACTAAGTGTAATAACGTCCTTGGTAGTAGGTTCATATCTATATCAATCGATTGGTTGAATCGATAGTGAGATGATATAGAGAACACTACTCTTAATTATTCCTAGTCAAGTATTAACATTCAGGGACAATGTTAATGCATAGAGACTAGCATGTAGGTCAACACGATGACTTGATCTCACAAGTCATGGATATGAGATATCAAGTTGACACATGAGTATGCATTGGAGAATGTATACTGAATGACTCACCATGAGAAAGTATCATGGATCGTTATATGAGTGTCATATACTTTCTCATGTGACTATTAGTATGACTATTAGTCCTTAGAACTGAAGTCACCATAGTTCCCTACATAAGGAGTTATGTACTTTGGTTTCGTCAAACGTCACCCGTAACTGGGTGGACTATAAAGGCGATTACTGGGTATGTAACAAATTATGCGGAGAGATGTGAGTGATGTAGATGAGATCTATCCCTCCTATATGACGGGAGAGATATCATAGTCTTGATAGAGTGAGATCACTAAGTGCATGGCCATGCCCAAATAAGGCAATATGAGATATTGAGCTTATTTGATTATAGTGAGTCTACTTGGAGTTCAAGACACATAGATTGATTGGAGGATGACATGGTCTATGCTTCATAGAAGATCAATCTAGATATCGACGATAGAAGGACATTGTCACATATTATGAAAGTCATAATTAGTAGTCACATTGGTGATGTTGGATCTCAACATTCTTGTAACTTGGGTAGCAATGATGTGTTGCTAGATACCGCTCATTGCTTATGTTTCTAAGAGGTTAGAAGCATTGCCAACGTTACAAGAACCTATAGGGTCACACACAAAGAACAAATAGATGGAGAAAAAAATGAAGTCAAGTTTGACTTGGCTAAATATGGAAAGTCCATAAAAGGCAAGTTTGACTTGACCCAAATCCAAATCAAGTTTGACTTGACTTGGTTCCACTTCAAGTTAGACTTGACATGGGAGAAGAAATGGAGTCAAGTTTGACTTGACTAAATATGGAAAGTCCATAAAAGGCAAGTTTGACTTGACCCAAATCCACCTCAAGTTAGACTTGACTTAATGCCACATCATGGTGATGAATTGGCATGGAGCCAACCATTGATGATGATCCACATCATCAAGAGCATTAAGTGTGGATGCCACCTCATCAAGGAAGATTAATGGTCAAGTTTGACTTGACCAAAATGCCACCTCACCTTGACTTGACCAAGTGATGACTTGGCTAACCCCCCATTTGAATTTGAATTCAAATTGAAAGAGGGTTTATGGCCGGCCACTTAATGGCCATTAATGGCCATTATGTGGCCGGCCACAATGATAGAATGCCATTAAGTGGCCGGCCATAATGAGAGAACTTGCCAAGTTTTGGTTCTATTTTTCTCATTGTGTGTCTTCTCTTCTTCCTCTCCAAGTGTTGGTGCTCTTCTTCTTCTTCTCCTCTTGGCCGAACCCTTGAAAGGTGCTAGCACACCTAAAGGGTTTCCTCCATCCACTTTGTTCGCGTGGATACTTCTAGAGGGACGGCACTTGACGTCCTAGAGATCCGACATCCAAAAGGAGCGAGCGGGATTAAGCGGGGCACGCACCAAAGGTAAAATGGTTTATCCCTCTTTAGATCTAGGAGTAGATCGAGTTTTGAGCATGAAATGAATACGTGATTTTTGTTTCGGAATTTTTCTTCGCACGAGATCCATGACTTTGGGTTCTCGGGGTTTCCGCGACGCGAAAAGGCGGTTTTCGCGGCCCGAAAAACCCAATAGCTAGAGGGGGGGAGGGGGTGAATAACAACTTTCGATTCTTCTTTACGTGGTTCGGAGATGACGCTCCTACTCCACGATAGTCCGTAAGGTGAACGATCCCTCGATTCTTCGGCGGATCACTCCTCGGATGCCCTCCGTCTAGCTCGTGTAGTTCCTTGTGGGTGGAGAAACCTCGCCACAACTTTGGACACACTTCTGAGCACCAAAGACTACTAACAAGCCCTAACCAAGCTTGTTTTGTCAAGGGTTCTCATCCAAACCCGAGCCCCTTTAAATAGGTCTCAAAGCTGAAAAACCCGCTACTAGTCGACACCCCCAAGGGCAGTCAACTGCCCCCACTCAAACTCGATCATTGCAAGCCCAACGTTCGAATTTCTGGCTACTACCAGTCGACTGCCCCCATAGCAGTCAACTGATCTTTCTACCACTCTCATCAGTCGACTGCCTGGGGACCAATCGACTGCCGCCTAGGTTTTTCCCTTCCCGAGTGCAATTCTCTCAGCACTCGACCCCTAGGATTTCCCCGAGTACATTCCCTCAGCACTCGTACCCTGACAACTCAGCTGACTCTTCACCAGCAGCCTCGACTGTTGCTTTCGCGCCTTCTTCATCTTTGGCTCCCGTCCCTCGGACGCGCACACAAGCCTCCAACTTGCCTCCATGCCATCCTTCACGCATGCCTCGAAGTTCATGCTCCTCGGCTCATCGTCCCTGTTATCCATGGTCCCTCGGGTGCACACAAGCCCACGACTTGCCTCTATGCTACTCTTCACCATATCCGAAGCCGTCCAGCTAAATTCATGTGTATCCTGCAAGACCTGCACACTCCAATACACATATTAAAACACAAGGGCAAACCTAACTTAAACCCTTTGCCCAAACATCCAAACACATGGTCACTCCGGACCATAGATTGCCTCAACAATCTCTCCCTTTTTGATGTTTGGCAATACGTTTAAGTTAGGGAAAACAAATAGCAACAACAATGCTAAACAACCATTTGGACTTACGTTGTCAAGGCTCCATCATGGACATACATCGCCAATGCATATGCAATGCAAACATGGATCCTATCCCAAGTCATCCCCACACCTAACCTTCTCAAGAGTTAGGACTTTTACCAAAAACGGGCTTTTTAAAGCTTTCCCAAGGCTCCCCCTACATTGGACTTATAAAGACTTTTTAAGAACCTCTCCAAGGTTCCCCTTACGCCATAAATAGAGCAACAATGCTCTTCCTTTTTCTAAGCTCCCCCTAAACCTAGGGTTTCTAGCAAAGGCGTGTTTGGTTTCCCAGATTAAACCCTACAGTTCTCCCCCTTTTCCATACATCAAAAGACTCCAACAATTTCCCCCTTATTGGACTCTTTAACCTTTAAATGATTATTAACACATGTACTAGCCCCCCCGCCACAAGGTTCCACACTTGTTTTACATCAATTGAACATTTTTCAATGGCTGAAAATCCAAACTAGCTTGAACCAATCGACTGCCCCCTGGGCCAGTCGACTGGCACACTGAAAAACAGTTTTTCAGCTTTCTGAACCAACTTCAGAAATGTGCCAGAAATTCCACAAATCTCCAAAAAATTTTAAATTTTGTGGAGAGGTTTGTGATACCCATACCTACTTGGAAAAAATACATCCAAAAATGTATCTATCACCATTCCCAAGTTTGACACAAAACCTAAAACTAGCTAAAAAGTTCAATCGAACCTTGACCTAAAGTCCTAGTTTTGGTTTCCTCTTGATATTTTTGCCCATACCAATCCATAATGCATCCCTAGCATTGATTTATATGACATTTTTACACCAAAAATCAACTTTCATGCTTTATGACCCCAATGTCATATTTTCATGCATGAACAACCATCGTGCTAAAACCCAAGAATTAAGACTCAAGTTCGTCTCCAATCCTTTTGGCACACTCCATGGTCCATCTAGACCTCCTAGAGAACATCTCCTGAGATCCATTCACCATATATCCCAAAGGCTCCTAGAGCTCCCCCTTGAGCTCTTAGCCCTAGCCACCTCCTTAGGTGACTCAACAACCACTAGGCCACACCGGTGTACCTCCGGTAACTCTTGGCCTACAAACATAACCTTCTTAACCTTAAACATCTTGTGCTTGGTCAAGTCCTTCTTTTTCCCTTTAAATGGCACCCCCTTGTCATTTTTGGACTTTCCCTCCTTGCCATAATTGTATGTTACCCTAGCATATTTCTTTCCATTGGCATTGGAGACCTTAGATCGGTATCCCAACCCCGATCTATCATTGTTGAGTTTTAGATCACCTAACATCATATCTAAACCCTTAGATCTAATAGTGAATCTATCTAGGATTTTCTCTAACCTATCAAGTTTTTCACTCAAAGCTTGATTTCCCTTTCTAGGTTTTCCAACCTAGAATCAACATGTCCACCTTGGACATTCTTAGACCTACCCATCTTTCTAGGCATATGTCTCCCCTTCTTGGGATTTTTGCTTTGATCCTTAGGTTCAACGGTCTTTGATTTTTCATGATGCATGACCTTTCTAGGGTTTTGATCTACCTTGTTAGCCCTATTCCTATCATTGTACTCAAATCCATGATTATTCTTAACGAGCATGTAAGAATTTGAAATTGGATTGAATTTTAAACACGGAATTACCTTCCCATTTACCTTTGACGCTCCCCCTTGACTTGAGTTCCTCTTCTTCTCTAATTTCTTCAAGTGTGTCAATTTCTTGATTTTTCCTTCCTTCGGGCACTTGGTGCGGTAATGTCCACGCTCACCGCACGTGAAGCAAATTATATACTTCTTATCCTTCTTTGCTCCATCCCTACAACTCATGTTAGTTTTCAAATTATTTGAATTGAGTTTAGGGTTTACCTCTTTTTTCTTACCCAATGGACACTTATCCTTGTAGTGCCCCTTTTGATTACACCCAAATCAAATGATGTGGTCCTTTGATTTTGCTTTGGTGGAGGTGAAAGCTTCGTCTTGCTCCGGTGTTGAGAATGGTCTTTCCTCCCCCTCAATCCTTGATGTGGAGACTTTTTTAATTTCTTCCTCACTTGAGGATGTGGACACTTCTTCCTCCTCTTCCTCTCGGATGTTGAACTTGACTCAACCTCCGATTGGTCCTTTTTCTCCACTTCTTCTTGTCCTTGTGTCGGATTCTCATGTAGAGCTATCGCCTTTCTCCATAGCTCATATGCATTCTTGTATTCCCCTACATTTGACACAATATATGAAGGTAATAAATTTAACACAATTTTTGTTACCTCCTTATTCGCCTCCATTTCTTCCGTTTGACTCTTGGTCCAATACCGAGGTCAGAGGTGTTTCCCTTTCTTATCCGTTGGAGCTTCGAATGGAACTTCTAGTGCGGTCCAATGGTCCCAATCCATTTGAAAATATGTCTCAAATCGCTTCCTCCAATAGTTGAAGTCGTCTCGATCGTATGGAGGTGGAATCCGGATATCACATCCAAGTGGACCTTCCGATTCCATCTTCCTCTAGCACTTTTTGCTCTCCCGGCGGTTAGTCCGTAGATGAGCGCACCATGCTCTGATACCACTTGTTAGATCGTTATTGGCTTGCTAGAGGGGGGGTGAATAGCAACTTTCGATTCTTCTTTACGTGGTTCGGAGATGACGCTCCTACTCCACGACAGTCCGTAAGGTGGACGATCCCTCGATCCTTCGGCAAATCACTCCCCGGATGCCCTCCGGCTAGCTCGTGTAGCTCCTTGTGGGTGGAGAAACCTCGCCACAACCTTGGACACACTTCTGAGCACTAAAGATTACTAACAAGCCCTAACCAAGCTTGTTTCGTCAAGGGTTCTCAGCCAAACTCGAGCCCCTTTAAATAAGTCTCAAAGCTGAAAACCCCGCTACTAGTCGACTGTCCCTACTCAAACTCGACCGTTGCAAGCCCAACATTCGAATTTCTGGCTACTACCAGTCGACTACCCCCATAGCAGTCGAAGATGTCCCCATGGGATCTCACCACTTACAGACAGGCTCTGGATCGCGCTCTTCAGGTTGAGGTGATGAATCAGAGACTGGCAGCCGAGAGGAAGAAGGAGAAGAAGTCATCACAGACTTCTCAGCCCCAGCCCTCGCGGAAGCGAGGTAGACCGGATCAGCCAGCGCAGGATAGCTCTGGGGTCGCTTCTCGGTCCCAGAAGACGGGAGGTTCCACATCAGGATCTACTCAGGCATCTGGGCAGGACCGACAGAGGTCCACTACTACCTACCGCTGTTTCTGGTGTGGCTCTAGAGATCACGTTAGGTCGAGCTGCCCTATAGGTCAGGCCGTTTGCTTTCAGTGCAAACAACCTGGCCATCAGAGAGGCGATTGTCCTCAGAGGACGCAGCAGCCGACTACTGGGAGCTTATCTGGGGGAGGACCCTCTGGTCAGTCGAGTTCCCAGCGAGGCGGTCGGAGGGCACAGCATTCTTCCCGACAGCAGCAGACTGCCCCTCCACCGATTCAGATGTACTGTCTGTTTGGCCAGGGTCAGGAGTCAGCACCGTCTGCAGTAGTACCGCAGCCATTAGTTGCCGAGCCTCGCCAGCAGTTCTATACCGGGTATCAGATGCCGGTGTACCAGCCGTCTCAGAGTTCCGGAGTTTCAGCACCTCCGCTACCTCAGATGCCTACTGTACAGGCATTACCTCCTCCCCCGCCACAGCCGGAGACTGGCCGAGTATTTGCAGTTACCCGGGAGGAGGCTCATCGAGCTGACGGATCTGTTTTCCGAGGTACCGTATTGATTTATGCATGTACTGCAGATTTGCTCATAGATACGGGTAGTTCCTATTCTTTTATATCACGGGGTTTCTTGAGCAAGATCTGCAGGTTACCGACCCTGAGGACACCGCAGTTATCCGTGTCCTTACCCTCAGGAGATATTCTGGAGGTGACTCAGGAGGCTAGAGAGTGTCCCTTGGACTTTGGGAGGGTCACTCTGACTGTGGATCTAGCAGTATTGGACATGGTGGAGTTTGACGTTATCTTAGGCATGGATTGGCTCACAGCCTCTCATGCTACTGTGGATTGCCATTCGAGGGTGGTCACCTTCCGACCTCCAGACCAACCCTCGTGGAAGTTCCTTGGCATCCGCGATGACGGCATCGCGATTATCTCCGCACTTCAGGCGCAGAGATTGATTCAGCATGGTTGTCAGGGATTTCTGGTATCACTTATCAGTACGTCAGATGGCAGTGCTCCGCAGATCTCCGACGTACCTGTGGTCAGGGATTTCCCGGATGTGTTTCCAGATGAGTTACCAGGCTTACCTCCCCGGAGGGAGGTCGAGTTCGCTATAGAGTTGATACCGGGGACTGCGCCGGCATCGAAGGCACCGTATAGGATGGCACCACGAGAGTTGGACGAGCTGAAGGTCCAACTCCAGGAGTTACTTGATCGAGGATTTATCCGGCCGAGTGTTTCTCCGTGGGGTTCTCCGGTCCTTTTTGTGAAGAAAAAGGACGGTTCTATGCGACTCTGTATTGACTACCGACAGCTGAACTCAGTCACGGTCAGAAATAAGTATCCACTGCCGCGTATCGACGATCTGTTTGATCAGTTGAGGGGTACATCTGTGTACTCCAAGATTGATTTGCGCTCCGGTTATCATCAGCTGAGAGTCCGAGATTCGGATGTTCAGAAGACGGCGTTCCGCACCCGCTATGGACACTACGAGTTTTTGGTGATGCCATTTGGGCTCACCAATGCCCCGGCCGTGTTCATGGATCTCATGAACAGGGTATTCCTCCCATATTTGGACCAGTTCGTGATAGTATTTATCGACGACATTCTGATCTATTCTCGGTCCGAGGAGGAGCACACTCGCCACCTTCGCATCGTTATGGGAGTTCTCCGACAGGAGAAACTCTACGCGAAGTATAGCAAGTGTGCGTTCTGGCTATCTTCTGTGGGCTTCCTTGGGCACATTGTATCCAGTGGAGGTATTTCAGTGGACCCCCAGAAGATTGAGGCTGTCACCAGTTGGGAACAGCCTAAGTCAGTCCATGAGGTCCGCAGTTTCCTGGGATTGGCTGGCTATTACCGACGCTTCGTCGAGGGTTTCTCCAGTATAGCATCACCCCTTACTCGTCTGACGAGGAAGGGTGCGAAGTTCATTTGGACAGAGGCTTGCGAGACCAGTTTTCAGGATCTGAAGCACCGACTTGTATCTGCGCCAGTGCTAGTACTACCTTCTGGGGAGGATGGTTTCACGTTGTACACAGATGCCTCTCTTCTGGGACTGGGCGCAGTACTTATGCAGCACGGACGGGTGGTTGCTTATGCTTCTCGGCAGCTGAAGGAGCATGAGAGGAACTACCCCGTCTACGACTTAGAGTTAGCAGCCATCATATTTGCACTGAAGATCTGGAGGCACCATCTCTACGGGATTACCTTCGAGATCTTCACCGACCACCGGAGCCTTCAGTACCTATTCACTCAGCGAGAGCTGAACCTTCGACAGAGGAGGTGGATAGAGTTTCTGAAGGATTATGACTGTACCATTAGCTACCATCCTGGTAAAGCTAATGTGGTTGCTGACGCACTCAGTCGGAAGTCTAGAGCTATCTTGGCCTGCCACAGAGTGATGGTCACAGATCTGATTCAGAGTTTCTCTGAGCTAGGGTTAGAGGAGCAGTCTCGTACAGAGAGAGGGTTGCTAGTGACTTTGATGGCTCAGTCAGAGATCAGGACGAGGATCAGGGAGGCTCAGATCAGTGATCAGCACCTTCAGTTTCTGGGCCGTCAGGCGATTTCAGGCGAGCAGTCGGATTTTTCACGTGATGAGGAGGGTATTCTGTACTTCCGAGGGAGGCTATGCGTGCCAGAGGCGCATCCTGTCATGGAGGAGCTGCTACGGGAGGCCCACCGATCACGTTTTGCCATCCATCTGGGTGGTACTCGCATGTATCGTGATCTGAGACGTTCCTACTGGTGGAACGGCATGAAGAGGGACATCGCGGATTTTGTAGCTAGATGTCTCGTCTGTCAGCAGGTGAAGGCAGAGCACCAGAGACCTGCTGGACTACTGCAGAGTATTCCCATTCCCGAGTGGAAGTGGGAGCACATCACTATGGATTTTGTCGTGGGCTTGCCGAGGACTAGGAGGGGCCATGATGCGATTTGGGTAGTCGTGGACCGACTAACCAAATCTGCACATTTCTTAGCTATCCGGAGGACAGACTCCCTTGATCGATTGGCCGAGTTGTATTGCCGAGAGATTGTCAGGTTGCACGGAGTTCCGTTGAGTATTATCTCAGATAGGGATCCGCGTTTCACATCTCGGTTTTGGCAGAGTTTGCAGAGGGCCATGGGCACAGAGCTCCGTCTCAGCACAGCTTTTCACCCTCAGACCGATGGGCAGTCAGAGCGTACTATCCAGACTTTGGAGGACTTATTGCGCTCGTGTGTGATGGACTTTGGGGGCAGTTGGGAGGATCACCTACATTTGGTTGAGTTTGCCTACAACAACGGCTTCCATTCGGCGATACAGATGGCACCGTTTGAGGCGTTGTACGGTAGGGCATGCAGGACTCCCATTCTTTGGGATGAGGTTGGAGAGACTCAGCTACTGGGACCCCAGAGAGTTCAGCATGAGGCAGAGTTAGTACGGGCTATCAGACGGAGATTATCCGAGGCACAGGATCGTCAGAAGAGCTATGCTGATTGGAGGCGCAGACCCTTGGAGTTCTCTGTCGGCGATCATGTATTCCTTCGAGTTTCACCCACGAAAGGGGTGAAACGATTTGGTCTCAGAGGTAAGCTAGCTCCACGGTATATCGGTCCGTTCCAGATTCTGGAGAGGATTGGAGCTGTAGCTTACCGCCTAGCACTTCCACCATCTTTGGCCGGCGTTCACGACGTGTTCCATGTTTCCATGTTGAGACGGTACATACCGGACCCCACTCATATATTATCAGAGGTGCCTGTTCCGCTCCAGCCTGACGCCTCTTATGAGGAGATACCTGTACGGATTCTGGGTTTCCGGGAGCGTCAGCTACGGAACAAGACGATCCGGCTAGTTAGAGTCGGATGGCAGCATCATTCGGATGCAGAGGCTACCTGGGAGCTCGAGGACACTATCCGAGCTTGATATCCCCATTTGTTCGACTGAGGTATGTACTATTAGTACAGTTCAGCATTTGTATTTCATATATATATATATTGCTGATGGTACCTGCTATTAGTAGTATCGAAATTTGGGGACCAAATTTTTATTAGTGGGGGAGAATGTTAAACATCAGAACTTGGAGGGCTTAACTGTTAATGGACATAAATTAAGGGCTCGGCTAGGATTTGGGAAGTGGAGGGGTCTAAGTGCAAAAAGTGCTAGGGCACTTAAAACGAGCTTCGCTGTCTCCCGTGGCAGATCTCGATCGCCGCAACCTCTCCCTCTTCTTGCTCCCGATTTCTTCTTCTTCTTCCTCGCCGCCCTCTGACGCCGAACACCGACACTCTCTGCTCCTTCCGGCGTCATCCTCTTCCACTGAGCGAGTGACGACCACGCCACCGACAGGATCGCAAGAAGGTTTGGGCGGTCACGGGGTGTGGGCGCGCGGTCGGAGATCTCATTGGAAGGTAAGCTTCGAGGCTTCCTGCTGTGTTCTTCCTTTGATGCGAATCATGACTCTAGGCTGTGTTTCCGATTGGGTATTAGGGTGTGATACCAACGACTTCGCTGGGATCTAACGGGTTCTCGGCGATTCCGTTTCGGTCAGTAGCTGATTTTGGTGGTTGACGTCGACGACTTCCGACGACACAGGACTGAGGTGAGTTCGGGCTTTAGCTTTTGATTGGAGGTGTGGTGCTTGTATTGATTTGGATTTGTGATTATGTTGGGTGTAGTGATTGCTCCGATCGCTATTGAATAGGTGTTCTTCCTTGATTCCTGAGCATGCGTCGGTTGTGATCTGATTGTGTAGTGGCACCGGATTGAGGTGATCTTCTACTGTGTTGTTCTTCTTGCTGATCATGCGTGAGATGTTGTGTGGAGTTCGGGTGGTGATCTCTGTTCCTGCCGTGATTGTTGGGTAGTTCGGTCTTGGTTAGAGTGGTTTGATCCGGTGATTCGGTGGTGCTGTTGGATTGTATGAGTTTTGGTTTTAATTGGGCTTGATCAGTGGATGGAACTCAGGATTGGGATGTCAAGTTGATGATTAGGTGGGTATCAGCTTGGAGTTGGGCTGGTCCATTTGTTTTGAGTTGGGATATGGCGTTGGGTAAGTAGGTTAATTTAGCGTAATTAGTTTAATGGCATGTGTAGTAAAATTGGATTATTTGATTAGGGTTGATTGGTTAGAATTGATTAACCCTAATTAAATAAGTTGTTATATGTCAGCTAACTCTCATATGAGATTGAAGCTAAATCCTTATGTATTTGTATGCAGGGCCTTGATTGGGTTCGTACAGCTGGGATCCTATTTCTGGACGGGGGGTTCTTACGCACACAGACTTCGTCATTTTGAGGCGGGTAACTCTGACTTATCTCCGAGATAGTCACAGCCTTATATGCTTGATATGCTAGGATTAGCGATAGGGTATTATTTGCGTGTATCTGTTTTCCGTTACTATGATATTTATATTAGACCTGATATGTGATACTGATACCCTTTAGGATTTAGGATATGGTGCATAATTGTATGTGATCCTTACATATCATGTTGATATTGGTGGATTAGATAGTAGATGCTGTTGTGACTGTCGTCATGCATCATCGTGCACCTTGCATCACTATCGACCAGGGGCCCATTGTTGGGTAGGCTAGGTCGACAGTCATACTGACCTTCCCATACGGCCGCTCATGGGTTAGTGGTTGACGGAGTATGGGTAGGATGCCCTGTGCTGCTCCGCTCAAGCACTCATGGGTTAGTGGATCGGAGCGTGGTAGCAGGCAGGGGTCCCTCCTTGAGTTGCCCTAATACCAGGAGATGAGAGAGACTTTTCTCCCCCATATTACATGGGGTAGGTGTAACACTCAGATAGAGATATCCCCCCAGTTCTACGGATGATGACCGGAGGTAGAGAAGGCTACCCGGGTAGGTCATGGGGTAGGGGTGTTACGCCGGTAGCATACCGTCTACTCGATCGCTCTATTACCCGGGGTAGGGATGGCTTCCCGGATGGGTCGAGTACGGATGGAGTCACAGCTCTACGCCGGAGGTTGGCTTCCCGCTCAGCTTCCTCCCGTATACAGGTGACGATGTCTGACCGGCGACAGAGGTGACCATGTCATCGCACCATGTGCATACGTATTTCTTTACAATTGTTGTATGTGGTTGTTGCACATGATTTACATGCACATTCAGGAGACCCTTTTTCATGGTCTTGATGACCCTGCATCGCTGGTATGTTTGTTCTACTTCTCGGATTTGCTGTATTTAGTATGGATAGTACCTGTGATATTTTGATAGTTGTATCTCTATTGCTAGCTTAGACTATCTTGCATATATATGAGTTATCAGCTGAGTTCTTTGAACTCACCCCGTAGCTCCTTGTTTTTATTTCAGGTTGATCGCCAGGAGGGTCCAGCTGCCAGTCCTATCACCTTGCGTCGAGATGTTTTCTTGATCTATAGTTCCTGTATTGGGTGTCGGTACTATGTATTTGCTTTATTCTCTTCCGCTGTGTTTCTTATTCGATTTGGTTGTACTTTTGTGTGCCGTGGAGGCCCTTGTGTCTTTTGACTTTGTTGTTAGTCATACCGGTATGCACGTCTTCCTTGGTTTTGTACGCTAGTTTGGTGTTTTGGTCTTGAGTTTGTGAATTGTCCGCCGGGCGTGGGGGAAACTGGCCGATCCATATCGGTCGAGCGACTCCTCGGGGCGTGACACTTAGATACTGGTTATCATTTAGACTTATTACAAACTCTTTATGTACCTTCAATTTTAAGGAATCTTATTTCTCTTTCAAAACTTGATGTTTGTGGTTTTGATTTTAATTTTGGAAAAACATATTTTAATTTGTATACGAATTCAAGATTTATTGGTTCTGGAATTCTTAATGATGGTTTATATAAATTAAAACTTATAATAAATTTGTTGAATCTTTACTTACTGTGCATCAAAATATTGGAATTAAGCGAAATATGCTTAGTGAAAGTTTCGCTTTCTTGTGGCATAAGCGATTGGGTCATATATCCAAAGAAAGATTGGCAAAGAATGAAATTCTACCAAAATTAGATTTTACTGATTTCGGCTTATGTGTGGATTGTATTAAGGAAAAACAAACTAGACATAACAAGAAAGGAGCCACAAGAAACATTCAACTTCTTAAAATAATACACACTGATGTGTGCAGACCTTTTGATACTTCATCTTTTGATGGAGAAAAGTATTTTATCACATTAATCGATGATTATTCATGTTATGGATATGTTTATTTGCGTAAAGAAAAATCTCAAATAGTAGATGCTTTTGAAATCTACATTAATGAGGTTAAAAGGCAATTAGACAAGAAAGTGAAATTTGTAAGGTTGGATAGAGGAGGTGGATACTATGGGAGGTATGATGAAATAGGACAACATTTAGGTCCATTTGTAAAAGTTCTTGAAAAACATGGCATATGCGCACAATATACTACACTACAAGAATTTCTTCTATTTCCGACGGAATTTCGGACGGAAATTATTTCCGTCGGAAATTATTTCCGTCGGAAATTTCCGACAGAAAATATTATTCCGTCGGAAATTCCAGACGGAAACATATCCCGTCGGAAATTTCCGACGGAAAATATTATTCCGTCAGAAACTCCCGACGGAAACAGTTTCCGTCGAAATTTTTTTTTACTTTTCTTCGACGTGGAATATTATTTTCCGACGGAATAAGAATTCCGTCGGAAAAAACTAATTATTAGGGCAGGTTGCTTTTCCCTTTTCCCTCTCGCCCGATCTCTGCAGTCTTCTCCCTCTCGCCCGATCTCTGCTACCACCGTCGCCACCGGCCGTCCCCACCTCCGATCTCCTCCCTCGCTCGCGCTGTGCTCGTTCTCCTGTAAGTTCCGTATATATATTTTTTATGCTTTCTCCGGCCGGGCGGCAGGATCGTCGCCGCGTCCGGCCAGATCTGCCCGTGGGCTTCGCGCGGGCGCGGCCGACCTGATCTGGCCGCGACCGTCCAGATATGGCCGCGGCTGTTCAGATCTGGCCGCGCCCGGCCAGATCTGGCCTCGGGCCGCGCTGGCCGTGGCCGCCCAGCGCTGGCCGTGTCTGGCCAGCTCTGGCCGCGGCCGCCCAGCGCTGGCCGCGGCCGTGTCTCTATTTCCTTGGAGACAAAGCTATCTGCTATAGCCACCACCACATAACCTGCGAATACAATAGCTAGGTAGTTGATAACAGAAATCACAGTAATTTTAGAGTCATCCTGCGATTAGGTATGCATACCATTGCTAGATGGAGTTTTAACTAGTTTAAAATGTTCATTTTTTTTTTCTTTTAATGTTTGAAAGTTCTTAAATATTTTCCTGGAAGGCTTGATGACCCCACTGATATCTTTGAGAATGTGAATCTTGGTTTCTGTCTTCAATCCTGGCAACATTAGGAGACCCTGTTGTGCAGAAACTTCAAGCTTAGTTCTAATGGATTCAGTAACATGTTCATTCTGTTCTTACAACCATCCTTTCCAGTATTTCTCGTTTGTGCCATACAATACGCATAACTTTTCTTGCTAATATTTAAATTAGACAAAGACAAACTTGGGCTATCTGTTTATCATGATATATGCATCAGAATAAATATGAATCAACAATATATGAGATTTGTTGTGACTCAATCATCTTACTAATAATACGCTCTTTGCCGTATTCAATAAAGTCGGCAGGCGCTTCCCGTCCACAACTTGGCATTTTGCTTCTACAGATAAATTCTTGTATCGCACCTCAATTGTGGGCAATTTCACATTTACTCTGAAATTATTCATGATTAGTTCAGATTTTATACAATCCAAATCCATCGAACTTACTGATTGCACACATAAATTATATACAAGTATATTTTCCTTTGGCAGGTTTTTCATATGGAAAATAGAGAAATAAAAGCAGCTTCTATGCAACAAGAGCTCACCTGTCTATTATTTCTCTTAGCTTCTGCAACAGATGGCGGTTATCATTTTCAATATGCTTGATCAGATTTTCAATAAGCAAATGTCTTTCCACTGCTCCTAGCTTCGTGACATCGACTGGCTTTCTCCCACTTTTTTCTGGACTTCCATTTTGATTATCTAGACGATGAAATAAAGATGTTCTTACCCGTTCAAAGGTTGGCAATCTCTCAATGGCAGCCCAAGTCAACTCATATTCATCTTCGTCATGAGCTCTAAAGGAACCGATACTGGAGCTTCTTCGAGAACTCGATACAGCATTATGAAATGAAGATCTGATGCTCCTTCCTATCTCAGACGACAGATGAAGATGCAACATATAGATCTTCTTCTAGAGTAGATTTCTGCCTCACTGCGTCAATTTATGTTTGGCTACGCCGGCAAACATGAAGTGTCACGCCCCGAGACCCAGGAGCCGCTGATCCAATATAAAATCGGACAGCACCTCCCCTGTCCGGCGGACAATTTACACATACACACAGATAATATAACACAACCACGCAGTTTAAAGGGCCTCAGGCCTCAGATATATGCAGAAACAATAATTTTATGATTATATCTATCGAAAACCAAATCCGGACTCACCTGAGCTGCCAGGGGGCAGGAACAAAGCCAAAACCGAACGAAGTCCAACATAGGACTCAAAAGTACAATACCTTCAAACAGAACGTGCATACATGTTCAAAACATACAGCGGAAGCATAGGAATGCTACAGGGTCCATAACAAAACAAGGAAAACCAAAAAGGGCTCCTCGGGAGCTGGGGACTGGCGGCTCGGGATCTCCTCGCAGACATCAACCTGAAATAAATATATATGGCAACGGGGTGAGTCCATAGCTCAGCGGATACCCAAACAGATATGCATAGAAGGTTATACCAACAATAAGAGTTCAGCTAGTACAGACTCATATCAACAGAAGGGGAAAGACTAGCACTGAACAAACTGGGATAGATACATACCTGAATCCATCTAACCTGCACAGAGGGTAAGAAATACCGGTGGAATACTAGTAGACAGATAAGCACAGATAACAAGTCTCCAGTATATGCGATGTCAAACAAGTGCAGCAAATAAGTGCAGCAAACAATGCACGATGCAAAGTATGCACATGGTGCAATGACATGTGTCACCCCTGACACCAGACAGATCAACGTACACCTGTCATAGGGACGTCTGAACGGGTAGGGCTATGACAACTGTACACCCTGCCATCACTGCTCCTGAGTGACCGGGTGGACAGGATGCTGGTGGAGACTCCGCTCCGACCCCAAGCAATGGGGGAGTCAAGCTCTCATCTCCTCGTGGCTCAGTACGAGAAGGATCCCTGGCTGCTACCACGCCCGCGCTCACCCTCCAAATAGTGGCCGAACGGAGCAATACAGGGCAAATGCACACATCTACGGTATCCACTAACCCATGAGTGGCCGTGTGTGCCCGTCATGTACCGGAAGACGATTAGGCTCAACCACAAGGGAGTCGCTGATCGCCGGCATGCAATAGTGCAAGGATGGTGTATGATAGATACACATACCTCCCTCCCAAGTCCTCAGTATGCAAAGTCTCAGTCTGAAATCCTATAACAGGAAATACAGGTATCCTACAAGGTATACTGAACTGAAATACAGATCCCTCAAGGTCAAATGCAAGAGATACCCTACGATATCTAAGCATACATGTAGAGATGACAATACTAGAGACTGTATGGAACTAACAGCATAATAACTCAAGGATAAACAACAAGTATCCAGAACTGACCTAATAAACAGGGGTAAACCACAATATCCAGATCAAACATAATAACCAGGGATAGCGTAGGATCTTACTGCTATCTATAACATTCTATGCATAACAAAATGACAATATCAAAATAGATAAGTCAAAGGGTACCCGCCTCCAAGAGTGAAGTCCGTATCAATCGAGACAGAACCACCCTCCAATAATCCGCAACAATAATCCAAATCAGTGTCCTGTATCAAAGGACACATGTAAATAACTATTACAAATGAATTGTAACTAGCTATTAAATCCCTAAACCGGGTTAGGATTAACTTAGCTCCCTATTCCTTAACTACATCTGAATAGATGATAGTTTCTTAATTACGTCCCTTAATCAAGCTTAGGTTCAATCCTAAACTAACCTAAGTCAAGGTTTGCAGTCCGAAATGGATTCAAAGGATTAATCTTGATTAGTGCAATCATCTAATTAGCCTAACCAAGGAAACATGACAGATTAGCCCGATCCTGACATCCAACATATATTAATCAAATCATAACACATGAATTTTGACATGGAGGAGATTCCGACTTAAGCTAGAAAGAACTCCACCAATTCAGCTTCTGATCTCATCTCTACACCACTAAAGATTAACACAGCTAGAGGTATCAAGATCGAAATCAACAATCCCATTAATGGAATGAACCTTGAGCATGGGTTTAGAAAAGAACACAGCACATTGTAAATCCACAATCTTACATTCCTTACCTCTTATCCCGGTTCCAACTGCCGACGCAACAGTAAGCTGAAAGAACACTCCACCAACAGTGAAGCTCACAGCGAACACTACAATTCATACACAATCTTGATTCAATTAGATCATCCACCTCCTGATCCAGATCAATCAAAGGCCTTACCTCGATTCACAGCCTCCACAGCAACCAGAGTTGAGGAAGAACAGATCCCACGGCCACCGCAGCCAAATCCCAGATGGCAGTTTGCCACAGAATTCAAATCCCTCTATTGTGGTCGAAGATCGACAATAAAGGGTCGTAGCTCCTTCACGCTTGAAGGTGGAAGGAAGAGGGAACCGCAGTAGGGCTTGGCGTCGATCTAGGGCTCACAAGGGGCGCCGGCGCTGCGGGACGGAAGAGGCGATGGAATGGAGATGAGTTGCGGCTAGGGCACAGCTCAAACGGAGAGATGGAAATCGGAGAATCCAACAGCAACTCCGGTTGCGATCGGGAGAGGGGAAAAAGAAAAGGAACGCCGGTGTGCGGCTGCGGCTGAGGCTAGGGCACGCGGGGAGGAGGGCTGCGGGTGAGGGAGTCGGCTTTGATCGGCCGAATGAGCTAGGTCACGGATATAAGAGTGGCACTTTGCAATTTAGTCCAGCCACTTTCAGCCTATTCGCAAGAACACCCCTAGGCTTAATGTTATATCCGATTAGCCCTTGTAACTTTTTGTTGTAGTACATTTAGTCCCTAATTTTATATCCAAGGACTCGGAACCCCGGAATCTATCTGGTAATTCTCCGAGAATTTCCGGAACCTAATCAAAAGTGTCGGATTTTACATCCTCCCCCACTAATAAAAATTTGGTCCCCAAATTTCATTCATTCCTCATATGCCACACACTAGCAGCTAAACACGTTCGTACTCATCATTAGTAACCACTTCGTCTGATACCCTAAGATTACACTGCTACGGAGCAACTGGAGTCAATCCAGAGGTTATTATCCGATAACCAGGTACATCCAAACAACCAGTCGATCATCACACCTTCCAGGGTACTCAATCCTAAGATCTCTGGCGCCAAGTCTATACTCCGATCCTCGAACATAAAACGTTCTAATTCATGAATATTACCCAAGTATCCCCAAGTCAATAACATCCTCCCAAGCATCACAAGTCATATATATTTATATATATCCTCCAATAACCCGTCAAAAGCTACATGTCGTACCATAATTTAAGATTGTGCCAACATGTCGTACCATATCTTACCATGAATAACCAACTTCCTAATTAATCAACCACCGAAATATCATTTATCCACCAAATGATCCATCAAAAAGCTACAATCCGATAGGTCCATGTCCACTAATAGAATCCTCAAAGTACAACGTATCATAGAGCTTCGTCAATCTCAATCCACCCCTCGATACCATAATGGATCGCACATCTCGACGTACTATCGAGATTATCAAACCACGAACACTCAATCTATGAGTCAAAATCTCTCATAGAATCGCGTGCAATGAACGAGTCGACCAACCATCGGCTCATAACCCAATATTCTCCGATTCCTTCGCTCAAGGTTCAGAAACCTCTGAGTTCCAACTCCATCCACAAAAAGATCATATATGCACTAAATGATCCATCACCAAACTACAAATCTGACAGGTCCATCTCACTTAATAGAATTCCCAAAACACAACATATTATAGAGATTCGTCAATCTCAATCTCACTCTCAACACCAACGAGAAAGTCCACGGTGATAACAACCTTATCATCCGTTCAACTAGTAGGTCCACTATGGGAGTATATTAACCAAAAACCAATGGTCATCTTTGACCTCCTGATTAACGTCCAACATCTCACCGAAGATAAGAATACAGCTAACTCCACATCCTCCGCACCCTAGCGGATCGTACATCCCGATGCACCATCGAGATTATCCAACAATCTACACCCAATCTATGAGTCAAGATCCCTCATAGCATAGAGTAGCAACTAGCAAATCACACCGACCATCGCCTCGTAATCCATTACAGTCTAACTCCTCCACCTATGGTCAAAACCCTCTAAGGTCCTACTCCATAACAAGGAGATAGAGACATGCTATCTCACAGGAGTATCTCAACATACTCATAAAGCAATTCCTTTATTTTTCCACAAGTTGTCCGCAATAATATCTAACTAGAGGTGACCTAGTCTTATAAGTGATTTGCCTCCACGCAAATCATAAGTCCGTATATACCTTTTTAGTTATTCAACCAAGTACAAGCGGTAACCCATAAGTGTCAAGCAACTAGCTTCACACTTTTCTGTATCGGCCTAAGTCACCAATCAAGCTGTACCCTCTTGGTCATCAACATGGTACAGGTGATTCATGGTCAAAGTTATCAGGGAATAAGATGTACCAATCCACTAACGATAATAATATGTAGCTCATGCTACCCTTCTACATTAAAATAGGTCATGCACTATACACGTGCCTTCCAGGTCACCTAACTAGGCACGAACGACCCAACTGTCTGAAACTCCTTGAACTAGGGTAAGTCGATCCTAAGCTGATCGAGCCAACAACAATAAGCAATCCCTAGTCCTCGCTTAGCTAACAATAGCTAGAACACATACTATAAATAGTAAGGTCTAGAAGGATCAAAAGAATAAACCTCCAATAGATTGTCGACATATTCGACCTTGGCTTTCCGATTCAACAACCGGGGCTACTAGAGAATTAACATTCTCTGCTCTAAGATCTCATCCGCAATATGTCACTAATCGCTCACATGAACGATCACGAATAGGATAGATTGACAAATGTCAATCCAACTAACCCAAGTCTACATATCTCTATTCATCCAGCATGAATATATGATCCCACCAAGCTGGGATAGTCTAACCCATCCAAAATCTAATACTGAGCATTAAAGCTAAGATAGTATTAGAAAGACATACCTTTTGCCGCCCGGAGAAGTCCTGTCGCTGCCAAGTCCCAAATTGCCGTCGCATCGCAACCACGGCTTTAAAAATCCGTAATGTACTCGGATGAATAACATCAAACCCGAGCTCCGACACCTACCAGTTCAGTGTCAGATTTAAATTCCGAGAAATCCACGAATCGATGGTATCCCGCATCCTGGGCTTGATACCAAAAATACTAAAAATAATTGGTACCAGATAAACACCGAAAATCCAAAAGCACTCAAGGTATCCGACAACCTGAGCTCTGATACCAAAATAAATTGGTATCAGATAAACACCGAAAAATCCAAAAACACGTAGGCATCGAAACCTCGCTCTGATACCAAAATAAATTGTCACGCCCCGAGACCCAGGAGCCGCTGATCCAATATAAAATCGGACAGCACCTCCCCTGTCCGGCGGACAATTTACACATACACACAGATAATATAACACAACCACGCAGTTTAAAGGGCCTCAGGCCTCAGATATATGCAGAAACAATAATTTTATGATTATATCTATCGAAAACCAAATCCGGACTCACCTGAGCTGCCAGGGGGCAGGAACAAAGCCAAAACCGAACGAAGTCCAACATAGGACTCAAAAGTACAATACCTTCAAACAGAACGTGCATACATGTTCAAAACATACAGCGGAAGCATAGGAATGCTACAGGGTCCATAACAAAACAAGGAAAACCAAAAAGGGCTCCTCGGGAGCTGGGGACTGGCGGCTCGGGATCTCCTCGCAGACATCAACCTGAAATAAATATATATGGCAACGGGGTGAGTCCATAGCTCAGCGGATACCCAAACAGATATGCATAGAAGGTTATACCAACAAT
>JAGFNQ010006758.1:163819-200181 GCA_024364735.1 Boesenbergia rotunda | reverse complement strand
TTATGTTGAAAGGAAAGAAAAACCAAGGTCCTTAAGTTTATGGATTTCGGCCAGCATGATTTAAAAGTCTATAAATATGTTAAAAATCATGATAATGTTATTTTATGTTCTCTTATGATGTGTATAGGTTAATTAAATATTTTGGGAATTTTTGAGTACTCTAGGACACCCTAGAGTTTCGGCCAACATGAAAGAAGCAAAACCCAGAACCTTAAGTTCAAGGGTTTCGGCCACCATGTTTTAAATGTCTAAAAATATGTTAAAAATCATGATAATGTTATTTTATGTTCCATTATGATTTTTAGAAGTTAAGTATAATTTTTGGGAATTTTTGGAGTACTCTAGGACACCCTAGAGTTTCGGCCAACATGAAAGAAGCAAAACCCAGAACCTTAAGTTCAAGGGTTTCGGCCACCATGTTTTAAAGGCCTATAAATATGTTAAAAATCATGATAATGTCATTTTATGTTCCCTTATGATGTTTAGAAGTTAATTATAATTTTTGGGAATTTATGGAGTACCCTAGGACACACTAGGTTTTCGGCCAACATGAAAGAAGCAAAACCCAGAACCTTAAGTTCAAGGGTTTCGGCCACCATGTTTTAAAGGCCTAGAAATATGTTAAAAATCATGATAATGTCATTTGATGTTCCCTTATGATGTTTATAAGTTAAGTATAATTTTTGGGACTTTTTGAAGTACCCTAGGACACCCTAGGGTTTCGGCCAACATGAAAGAAGCAAAACCCAGAACCTTAAGTTCAAGGGTTTCGGCCACCATGTTTTAAAGGCATAGAAATATGTTAAAAATAATTATAATGTCATTTTATGTTCCCTTATGATGTTTAGAAGTTAATTATAATTTTTGGGAATTTATGGAGTACTCTAGGACACCCTAGAGTTTCGGCCAACATGAAAGAAGCAAAACCCAGAACCTTAAGTTCAAGGGTTTCGGCCACCATGTTTTAAAGGCCTAGAAATATGTTAAAAATCATGATAATGTCATTTTATGTTCCCTTATGATGTTTATAAGTTAAGTATAATTTTTGGGAATTTTTGGAGTACCCTAGGACACCCTAGGGTTTCTGCCAACATGAAAGAAGCAAAACCCAGAACCTTAAGTTCAAGGGTTTTGGCCACCATGTTTTAAAGGCCTAGAAATATGTTAAAAATAATGATAATGTCATTTGATGTTCCCTTATGATGTTTAGAAGTTAAGTATAATTTTTTGGAATTTTTGGAGTACCCTAGGACACCCTAGGGTTTCGGCCAACATGAAAGAAGCAAAATCCAGAACCTTAAGTGCAAGGGTTTCGGCCACCATGATGTAAATGTCCAATCAAATATGTTAAAAATCATGATAATGTTATTTGATGTTCCCTTATGATGTTTAGACATTAAGTATAATTTTTGGGCATTTTTGGGGTACCCTAGAGGCCCCATATGGTTCGGCCATCCCCAAGGACCCAAGGGTTAGGGTTGAGTCTTTAACCTCAACTTATGGTTATGTATGATATGCCATGTTTATGGATGATATGCCATGTTTATGAATGATATGCCATGTTATGAATGATATGCCATGTTTATGGATGATATGCCATGTTTATGAATGATATGCCATGTTATGAATGATATGCCATGTTTACGAATGATATGCCATGTTTATGAATGATATGCCATGGTTATGTATGATATGCCATGTTTATGGATGATATGCCATGTTTATGAATGATATGCCATGTTATGAATGATATGCCATGTTTACGAATGATATGCCATGTTTATGAATGATATACCATGGTTATGTATGATATGCCATGTTTATGGATGATATGCCATGTTTATGAATGATATGTCATGTTATGAATGATATGCCATGTTTACGAATGATATGCCATGTTTATGAATGATATGCCATGGTTATGCATGATATGCCATGTTTATGAATGATATGCCAGGTTATGAATGATATGCCATGGTTATGAATGATATGCCATGATTATGAATGATATGCCATGTATACGAATGTATGCCATGCTCTATGAATGATGTGTACAAACACCATGTCTAAGAATGAAAATGATGAATGGCAAGTATGATGAATGAAAGATGATGCTTATGCCTTTAAGGCATAAATATGCTAAGCGGCACGGTCGATGGTCGACGGTACGACGGTCGAGAGGACCGGTAAATGGGCCGGTAGACGGGCCGAGCCGTAACAAGTTATGCTATGATAAGTATGCCATGAATGTCTTATGAATGATGAAGCATGAAAAGTATTTTATTTTATGTATGGGCTTGTACCGGACCGAAGTATGGGTCCAAGGGATGGGCACCTTAAGAACGC
The DNA here is from genome assembly GCA_024364735.1 of Boesenbergia rotunda. Classification (NCBI taxonomy): domain Eukaryota; kingdom Viridiplantae; phylum Streptophyta; class Magnoliopsida; order Zingiberales; family Zingiberaceae; genus Boesenbergia; species Boesenbergia rotunda. Next base: position 197,835 of record JAGFNQ010006758.1, on the reverse strand, counting down.
CCCGGTTATGGACTACCGCAGCTGTCCACGGTTCTGGCACTACCGGAGCTGTGCAACAGGGATGGGCTCCTTAAGAAGCGCCTCGGTTCGGGGACTACCGATTATGCTGTCCTTACCCTAGTAGGTCGGGGCTAGCTACCTCGGATCTACTAGGGATGCGCGCTATGATGTATGTATGTGGTACAAGCCGGGGACCCCAAATGATGTTATGATGATGATGTTTAAGCATTTTCAAAGTATGTTTTAAAAGTTAAGCATCCTTATGTAAATGCATTCCACCCATGCATTCATACATGATATGCATTATGTTAAGATAATGATGTCTTATACTTATGCGTTACGATGAAAGATATGCATGAATGATCTATGCCATGATTATGTTAGGAAGATGTTCATATGCTATGATAGGTATTATGCCATGCTACCATGTTTATGATTTATGCCATGAAAGATGCCATGCTACTATGTTTATGATTTATGCCATGAAACATGCCATGCTACTATGTTTATGATTTATGCCATGAAAGATGCCATGTTACTATGTTTATGATTTATGCCATGAATTATGACATGCTTAGAATGTCTACTATGTTTATGATTTATGCCATGAATTATGCCATGCTTAGAATGTCTACTATGTTTATGAGTTATGCCATGAATTATGCCATGCTTAGAATGTCTACTATGTTTATGTTCATGCCATGCTATATATACGATAAGTGATGTAAGATGTTATGTTCCAAGTAGAGCACCAAGTATGTTAATGTTTTATGTGCTCATTATGAGATGATGAATGATGAATGGTTTTGTGAGTAGGAAAGAGTCTTACTAAGCCTGTGTGCTTATAGTCTTATTTCCTTATACCGCAGATCATTCAAGGGGACAATGAAGGAAGCAACAGGAGGGCAAGAACGCATGTGTGTAGTAGTGACTTGGCCCAGGAAACTTTATGTTTACGGTTTATGCTAGAACTTCACCTTGGTTACTTATATGTCTAAATAATGACCTGTGGAACCTTATGATATGATGTTACGTATGACATGATATGATATGATGCTTAAGTTCAAAGTTAATATGCTAAGGTTCCTATGTCATTAAGTTAAGAATGATAACAGGGCATGTATAAGTTAAAGTTATTCCGCTGCCTTATGATGTCTACATGCCCTAAGCATGTTAACGTAACGCCGCTTACGAAAGAAAAAAAAAAGCGGGCGTTACATACATGGCACGTGGCACTCATGGCTCTTAAAGAAGAAAGCAGTGATGAATCTTCCAACTCCTCAAACGTGGCTTCATCATCTTCGGATGATGAAGAGGTAACCTCTCCCGAACTTGAAAAATGTTATAGAGCTATTGCATGTTTAACCAATATGTTGAAGAAGTCAAAGAATAAGGTTAAAGCATTGCAATTAGAAATTGACGAATTGAAATCATCTAGGGATGATAACATTGATGATTTGCATGTTGAAATGTTAGTGGATGAGATTAAATCATTGAAACAAGAGGTTGAAAATTTGAAATCCTCTAGGGTTGAGGATGTAGATGATTTGCATGATGAATTGCTAGAAGAAGAAAACAAATCATTGAAGAGTGAAGTTGAGAGACTCAAGAATATTCTTGAGAAGTTCTCAACTAGCTCAAAAACCCTAGACATGATCTTGAATGCCCAAAGAGCAGTCTACAATCAGGCCGGTATTGGTTACCGACCCAAAGAACCTTCATTTGTGTCCTTGATGTCTAGGACTGATATGAGACAATCTAGGACACCCAAGGTTCAAAAGAAAGTTGTCAAAGCATGGGTGCCTAAGTCTTGTTTAGTAGGTGCTTTAGGTCCCAAGGTTTGGGTACCTAAAAGTTCTATTTTTCGAATTGTGTAGGTTATGATTGAGGGGGAGCATCTATCAACTTGGTTCGTTGATAGTGGGTGCTCCAAACACATGACCGGGGATAGATCATTGTTTACCACACTTCACAAGAAAAGTAGAGGTAATGTTTCATTTGGTAACAATGGTAGTCTTAAGGTCATAGGAATAGGAGACATTCAAATATCCGAATGTCTTAAAATCTCAAATGTCCTTCTAGTCAAGGGGATGACATTTAATCTCCTAAGTGTCAGTCAATTGTGTGACACGGGTTACACAATTGATTTTCAACCAAGTCAATGTTTAGTTAGACCACATGACACCTTGGACACGGTACTAGTAGGAATAAGAGTAGACAATATTTATCAAGTTTCATTTAAAAGTGCTACTAATGCTTTTGCTAAGTGTCTCATGTCAAAAGAAGAAGAGTCCACCCTTTGGCACAGGAGGGTAGCACATGTTAATATGAAGAACATCCGGAAGTTGGCCAACAAGGGATTAGTTCGTGGCTTACCAAGCATCAAGTATGAAAAGGACAAACTTTGTGATGCATGTCAAATGGGTAAGCAAACAAAATCTACACATAAAGATAAAAGCACTGTAAGCACATCTACCGCTTTAGATTTACTTCACATGGATCTATTTGATTGTAGTACTATCATATCATTGAATGGAAGTAGATATTGCTTTGTTATCATTGATGACTTTACTAGATATACATGGACTTATTTTCTTAAATATAAGGACCAAACCTTAGATGTTTTCATTTCTTTTTGTAGAAGAGTTGAAAATGAAAAATCATCAACAATTAAGACAATTAGAAGTGATCATGGAGGTGAATTTCAAAATCAACGATTCTTAGAATTTTGCCAAGATAGGGGTTATAGACATGAGTTCTCTACACCTAGAACACCACAACAAAATGGTGTTGTAGAGAGGAAGAACCGTGTTTTACAAGAGGCTGCACGAAGCATACTTAATGAGTACTTACTACCGAGTTACTTATGGGCTGAAGCTGTAAATACAGCTTGCTATGTGCAAAATCGAGTCCTCATCCATAGGTTCTTAGGAAAGAATCCCCATGAACTTTAGTTTGAAAAACCACCTACGGTTAAACACGTTAGGGTGTTTGGTTGTAAAGTGTTCATCCTAAACACCAAGGATCACCTTGGAAAGTTCACGGCAAAGGCTGATGAAGGGATACTAGTCGGGTATTCCCTGGTTAGCAAAGCCTATCGAGTCTACAACAAGAAATCTAGAGTGGTTGAAGAGTCTTCTGACGTTGTCTTTGAAGAAATGCCAAAAGTCAATGGTCAACCAGAAAATGAAGTCCAATTCGAACTTAGGAGACTAAGTTTGAATGAGAGTCCAAATGTTGTTGATGGTGATGAATCCGATGACGGTGAGCCTAGACAATCCATAGATCAGCCGGATCCTGAGGCTGAGCTTGTGTCTAGTGAACCCATTCAAGAAGCACCACCAACACCCAGGCAAACTAGATTAGCTTCTAGTCATCCCCAAGATCAAATTGTTGAAGACATCCATCATGGGGTTAGAACTAGATCATTCTTTAGGAATGAGGCTAATGAAGTTGCCTTAATTTCCGAAATTGAACCTAGAAAAATTGATGAAGCATTAAATGATCTCGATTGGATCATTACAATGCAAGATGAACTCGGTCAATTCAAAACGAGTCAAGTTTGAGACTTAGTCCCTAGACCTAAGAAGACCACCATCATTGGAACCAAATGGGTCTTCAAAAACAAATTGAACCATAAGGGAGAAATCATTAGAAACACAAGGCACGCTTAGTAGCCAAGGGCTATGGTCAAGTTGAAGGCCTTGATTATGATGAGACTTATGCTCCCATGGCACGATTAGAATCCATTCGATTAATGCTAGCATTTGCAGCACATCGAGGTTTCAAGTTATATGAAATGGATGTCAAATCGGCCTTTTTAAATGGTTTAATAAGAGAAGAGGTCTATGTCGAACAACCTCCGGGGTTTGAGAGTACCGAATTTCCAAACCACGTGTTCAAGCTCAAAAAGTCACTTTATGGTCTTAAACAAGTACCCCGAGCTTGGTACGAGCGGTTGTCGACATTTTTTATTGAAAAAGGCTTTGTAAGATGCCAAATAGACCCTACACTATTTCTACGTAGAGATGGTGACAATATTTTTGTAGCCCAAGTATATGTCGATGACATAATTTGTGGCTCAAATAATAAGGGATATTTAAATGAGTTCATTGGATACATGGAAAGTGAATTTGAAATGAGTCTAGTGGGAGAGTTGACTTTCTTCCTTGGACTTGAAATCAAGCAAACCCGAGATGGGATCCATGTGCATCAATCGAAGTATACTCAAGAAATGCTCCGTAAATTCAATATGAGTGATTCGAAAGAGGTGACCACTCCCATGGCTACAAACACAAGACTAGACAATGATGAGAGTGGTAAACCTGTTGATTTGACTCAATATCGGAGCATGATAGGTAGTTTGCTATACCTCACAGCCAGTCGACCTGATATTCTTTTCGCTGTGGGTATGTGCACTAGGTATCAAGTTTGTGCCAAGGAGTCTCATTTAATCGCTGTTAAAAGAATTTTGAGATATCTTAAAGGCATAATGGGAGTCGGTCTTTGGTACCCCCTACCGAATCTTTTGATTTAATTGGCTATACCGATTCCGACTACGCTGGATGTAAGTTGGATCGGAAAAGCACGAGTGGGGGTTGCCAATTTCTAGGATCATCATTAGTTAGTTGGTCAAGTCGGAAGCAACATTATTTTGCTCTCTCCATGACCGAGGCAGAATATATCGCCATGGGAGAGAGCGTATCGCAATTATTGTGGATGATTCATACTTTAGAGGACTATGGATTGAGTTACAAAAGTGTGCAAGTGTTGTGTGACAACATTAGCACAATCAACCTAACCAAGAATCCAGTCCATCATTCTAGGACCAAACATATTAAAGTGCGTCACCACTTCATTAGGGATCATGTAGCTAGGGGAGATATTGTACTCTCACATGTAGAGTCCAAGTCAAACCTCGCCGACATTTTCACTAAACCACTCCCTGAAAATGAGTTTAGCTTCTTAAGAAGGGAGTTGGGAATGTGTCGCGCTTCATAATTTTCAAAATGCATTCAAAACCCTTCATGGTTATTTCGAAATTGTTGGGAAACAATTGGGTAACATTGGGAACATCTCACACAAACTATAAGTTTTACCAAAACGTTTTTGTTTGCTAGATATAGGGTGAGATGCTAGGATCAACTCAATTTCTCAAAATGTCAATGCATCTCTTGAGAAATTAAGTTGACGAGATAAAAATCACTTCGGTGACCAAGTATGGGGAAAACCAGTGCATAACATATGTGTATTTGGCTCCATGATCATACTTGGACATTCCAATCAACGAAACTTGATTGGAAACTTGAATTTTGCACAATCTTGTTTGAATGATTGTTGTTGAGTTTGACTCCACTTGGGTGGAACAAAGTCATTTACTAAAACCATAAGGACCTTTGATCCTTGTTTAGGGATCAATTTTAGTCAAGGGATCACTTCCAAGTTTGATATCTTTCATCAGATCTCTTTAGAAATCGTGTAAATGTCTGAAACTGAAAGTTTCAGATCGTATCAGGCAATATCAGGAACCCTGATTGGTCACTGGACCGATCAGGAGTAGGGCTGATCAGTCCCCGGACCGATTTGGCTCCCTCCTGCGTTGATCGGTCCACAGACCGATCAGAGGGGTCACAGAGACTTAACGAAATTCTGTCCAAACCCACTGTGTTGGCCTGGATCGGTCGCCAGACCGATCTTGCACCTTGTGGTGATCGGTCCAGAGACAGATCATGAGGGCTTCTCGAATATCATCCGACCCTACTGTTCGCTTCCTGATCGATCAGCCGATCGATCAGGAGCCTGCCTGATCGATCAACCGACCGATCAGGACCAGGCCAGTCCGATCAGGCCAGAGCCTAATCGGTCTGGGCGCTCTCAGATCGAACGGTGATCCGTTCAATTGCATTAAAGTCTGGTTGGTGGACCGATCCACCAACCGATTAACTCCTCCAGAACCTCTCATTGCCAAACCCTAGCGCCGACTCCCCCTTGCGCCTCTTCATCCCGTGTGAGAGCCTTCTCATCTCCTTCTTCCTCTTGCGAGTGAGCGTTTGTGTGCGTGCATGCGGTTCTGAGAAGAGTTCCTATGAGCTCTTCCTTCTCTCTCGCTGAAGGGTTTTTGCGTTCATCTCTTGCGCCAAGGTCTTCTCCTGCGCGAGCTCTTCTTCCAGACTTCAAGTTCTTCTACACTACACCTCAATGGCACCTAAGTAAGCATTTTTGTATAGTTTTTTTTAATTAGTTCTTAGAGTATGTGTTTGAGGCTAACCAAGTTCTTGTATCTTGTTGTTGTGCCGTGACTCCTCCTTGCCATGATTTGTCTTATGATAATGTTATCCTTGATCAAATCTTGCATTTGTATCAACCTGGTGCCATGATCTTATGTTTCTACCATGACTCTTCTTTGCCATGTCATTGATTAACTCTATCTGCATATGATCATGTCTTACCTTGTATTCTATTGATTATTGTGTCGTGATCAAATCTTGGGTCTATAATTAAACCTGTGTTCATATGATTTATTCAATCTTGTCCAATTGACTTAACCCATGTTCATGTGATCAATTCAACCTTGTTTTATGCCATTTCCATCCTTAGAAGGTCATCTAAGGGAAAGGATCCAGTGGAGGAAAGCTCAAAGGGCAAAGGCCCTTCTTCATCTACACCTCCTTCGAGACCTCCTCCACCTCCACACACTAGATCTCCAAACATTCATTATGCTCTAAACTTCCAATGGCATAACCTCAAACTCATGTCATGTCGGACTGTTGTCCAAACCTTCATCTAGGAACATTGTCCGACAGTACGACAAATCATCGAACACTATGAACTTCAATCCCTTCTTTTTCTCGAAAGGCCAATCAACTTTGATTTGGTCTCTGAATTCTATAATAACATGGTCAGTGGTGAGGGCACGGGGTGGAGGACCCGTGTCGCCAGTGTCGATCTTGATTTTACTCTATCAGCCTTCACTGCATTTCTTGGTTGCCGTCGTTTCGAGAACAACTTCTCACTCTACCCTTATCCTCCTGATCCTCTTCCGGTTCCCTTTGCTGGAGTCACTCCTGACTCCATCTATGAGTATTTTCTAAGACATCCCAGGCCAAGGGGTTCCGGTGAGCACGCCTACGATTTTCCCACATTTCCTGCTCTCCATCTTTCCCCCATAGACTATGTTTTGTTTAAGATCATCACTAACTGTTTCCTCCTGACTACCTCAAAACACCAAGATAAAATTCACTCCTTCCACTGCTTGATGCTCTACGGGATGCATCAGCAGTTAGACTTTGACCCAGTGACTTCCATCTACTTCTCCATCATAGTCCACAGTCAGAGGTATGGTCAGACAGTCTACATGTCGTTTGGCCATATGATTACTGCTTGGCTGCAGTCCGTAGGTATTGATGTTTCACAGGGCCGCATTGTGCCCATGGTTCGACAGGACTGCCGCCTGGATCGTCCCATGCTCGCTCAGTCCGGCATTGTTGTCGGGCCACAGGGGCTAAGGTGGAAGGATCGAAGACGAGTGGGGGAGTTACCGGGAGCAGCCCATACCCAGGAGCGGCCCGCTGTTACAGCAGATTACGATGAGTGGGCTCCTTACCTCCATTGGCAGGTTGCAGAGCTAGAGCGGATGTTGCAGCACGAGTTACATATTTCTGAGCTCTGGCGACAGGAGGTCAGCTCAGAGTTTCAGTCTTTCGTTCACCGTCTCGATGCTCTAGCATCTGATGTTTCTGAGATCAGCACATTACTGGACACATGATATGAGGAGTGGTATCATCATACGTTTCCTGGTGGTGCGTCCCCCAGCAGCCCTATGCCAGGGGATGTGATATATATTGCTGATTCTTCAGACGATGACCACACGGGAGATTGATGACATTGACTGTTATGATGTATGTGATATTTGATTGTGCTCAGTTCTTTTGAGGTGTCTTGACTTTGATGCAATATGATGCATCTGATATTTTGCTTGTATTTCATTATTGCCTTATCATGTTTAGGATGTTGGCTTATATGTGTTCACATAATTATTATCTGCGTATATACCTTATTATGCATGATTATGGTTTTGCTTATGATGTCTTGCCCATATGATACATATGTATGTTTTCACCATGCCCTACTCTTGTCATATGTATTCATATGTTTCTCAAAAATTAAATCATATCTTTGTTGTTTTGGGATACCCCTAAGGTTGAGGGGGAGTATGGTTAAACTTAACAGCCCGTCTAGACCCTTTTCAATGTTCGACAAAGGGGGAGAGTGTGGTTGGTTAAGTTTAGGATGATTATGCTGCAGGGGAAGGATCCTGATTCCCCTATGATTCTGAATTTGAGAAAATTGATTGGGAATCCCTAAACTTAAAATCGGGTTGTCAAACAACAAAAAGGGGGAGATTGTTGATGCAGTCTGACACTAATTGTTGTTTTGGTGTTGACACCGATTTTAGTTTAGGTTGATGTTGATTATGATTATGGTTAAGTCCTGATCGGGGATTAGGCATGGTATGGAAAATCCTAGCTTGGAGGGCTAGGTGTTGGAAAATCCTAACCTAGAGGGTTAGGTGTGGATGAAATCCTAGCTTGGAGGGCTAGGTTGTGAAAAGTCCTAATTCCGAAGGGTTAGCTGAAAATTCCTAGCTTGGAGGGCTAGGTGGAAAGTCCTAACTTGGAGGGTTAGGTGAAAAGTCCCAACTTGGAGGGTTAGGTGAAAGTCCTGGCTTGGAGGGTCAGGTCCTAGCTTGGAGGGCTAGGACTGGAAAAGTCCTAATTCGGAAGAGTTGGGTGAAAAGTCCCAGCTTGGAGGGCTAGGTGAAAAGTCCTAACATGGAGGGTTAGGTGAAAATTCCCAACTTGGAGGGTTAGGTGAAAAATCCTTAGCTTGGAGGGCTAAGGTGTAACGCCCCAAAATTCCCATTTTTAGTTCTTAAAGTCCTTAGAATTATTTAAAAATGGTTTAGAAATATTCTAGATATTTTTAGGGATTTTTAGAATATTTTTATGGAATTTTCCGAGTCCGTTTAGTATATTTAAAAAAAGAAAAAAGTTTAAGGGCAGCAGGGGATTCGAACCAGTGACCACCGGAAGAGCAAGCATACGCGCGACCAGCTGGGCTGGTTGGTTTTGTTGAAATAAGCTGGGCAAAATAATAGATAAGGTATAATTAGGTAAATTCGCCCCATAAGTATAAATAGATAATTAAAGAGAGAAATTTTATTTTCTCTCAACCTAAACCCTTTCTCTCCCTCGCCCAGCACCTTGCACCGACTCCTTTCCCCTCTCCTCTCTTGGGCGACACCACATCAAGCCCTAGAGGGCAGGCCAAGGCTCTCCTCCGAGAGATATTCCTATATTCGGGATCCCCGCGACGAGAGGAACGCGTAGGCGCGAAGAATTCTCCGAGATCTCAATTTTCTTCCGAGCCCTAGACGTCAATCTTGGTTGTAAGTCCAAGATATCAATGTAAGTACTGCTCACCTGCAGTAAGAGGCGGTTTTTCCGCAAGAATTTCCCTTAAAAGTTTTTAAAAGAGATATTTCCTTTTTGCTTAAGTTTTTGCATGTAATCTTAGTTCATTATATGCTTGTATAAGTTTGATTAAGCACCCTATGTGAGATTAGGGGCTAAGAAAGTTATGAGAAAAGAAAAGAGAAGATAAAGATAAGAAAAGAAAAGGCCAAGACCTTAAGAAATCCCCAAAAGTCAAGACTTAGGGATTTTAGCACGCAAGGTGCTCGAGAAAATGCCAAGGCATTTACAGATGAGAAAGAAAAGAAAGAAATGCTATTTTATTTTCTAAGGCTAGTACCCGGCGTCCAAGGGCGTCGTTAAAGAAATCCAGGTGTCCAATTCCAAGGTCTTGGCCCTGGTAGACCAAGGTCTGCTCTATTAGGATTGGTGGCTCGCTACCCCAACCTTTTAGGGAACGCGCATGAGATGGTACTTACGTCTTCAGTGGATCCAAGTTATTATTATTTTCAAGTATATGCTTTAGCAAAGTTTCTAAAGTTTAAAGAGTTTTCAAAAAGTTAAAGAATAGCTAAAGTTTCAAGTTGAGCCAAGAAAAGTAAATTGAGATTTATTAATGCTTGAGTATGCATGTTTTGAGTTATACATGTTCTTAGTTTTCTTTCAAGCATATAAGTATCTCATATGATTTTCATATTGTTCAAGAAGCATGTTTGCACATTTCGAGATTTTGTGAGCTAGATAGTACTTACTAAGCTTTTTGCTTACTAGTTGCATTTCCTCTTACTGCAGATAAAGGTAAAGGCAAGCAATTCTGAAGGAAGGCGACGAGGCGGTGCTGAGTAAAGTGTGTGTGGTGGCTGATTTTGGAGAGATCCTTGAGACGAGACAATTTAGTTATTTGAACTACAATGTTTTAGTTTATTCAAATTTCAAGTTCTTGCTTTATGGAGTTTAGCGAACATTTAAGCTTGGATAGTACTACATGCTCAATTTCTTAGAGTAAAGATTCCATGACATTTCATTTAGCATACATATCCTTATGATTGCATTGGATGAGTAGAAGTGTGAGTAGTTTGAAATATTGATACTTTGTTAGAGAAATAGATGCATGTGCCAAGATTAATTTTCCCTTTGAATCCAGTTTTCATTGCTTAAGTATGTTTAGAAAAGTTGCTTTCTCATTTGATAATGCCTTAGGGATGTTTCAGAATTTTGTGTAATGAGTTTCAATGGTTAGAAGTTAAGTTTGGTACAAACTCTAGCTTAAAGTCTATGTAGATTTTTCATAACTTGCTAAATTCCGCAAAAGTCCTAATTTCAAGTTTATGGATTCGTTTTGATGGGTTAAATTGTTTAGAAAACTGGTATAGAGTATAGAAATGGTGTCATGATTTTATATGGCTCGAAAGTATAGGTTTGGTGGAGTTTTGAAACAAGGCTTCGAATCTGAAAAATAGGTTTCAGACTTATCAGTCGACTAGTACAGTATCGGTCGACTGATACCCGTAAGCTGAGTTGGGCGAGGCAAGTTTCAATAAGTATTTTCTTACGAGTTTTTGAGAAAGAAAGTGTGACATGGTATCATGCATGACTATTTAAGTTAGAATATCATTCTTAAATAGATTAAAAAGAAAAAAAAAGGATTTCCGCATTTTTAGTCGTGCATTAGAGTCGAGAAGTAGACAAAAGTAACGATCCGTCTAAGGCAGGAGAAGGCGGGTCGCTACATAAGGTGGATGAAATCCTAGCTTGGAGGGCTAGGTTTGAGTCCCTGGATCGGTCTGGTGACCGATCAAGGATGTTGGCACGCTGCTCCGTCGTGGATCGGTCTGGTGACCAATCTAGCGATGACTGATCGGTCCGGTGACTGATCAGGGAGCGCACAGTGAGGTTGGGAACCTACTGTGTGGCTCCTGATCGGTCTGGTGACCGATCAGAGAGCCGGCCGTTGCCTCGTTGCTTGGCTCCTGATCAGTCCGGTGACCGATCAGGGAGCAGGCAGCTTCCTCACTGCCTTGCTCTTGATCGGTCTGGTGACTGATCAGGGAGCCCACAGTGAGTTGAATTCTCTCGCTGATCAGTTCGTGAACGGTACGGTGACCAATCAAAGACTTAGGATTTGATTTCCGTGGTTACTGTTCACTAAGACGTGGACCGATCAGGCTTGAGCCTGATCGGACAGTGTCTGTCCTGATCGGTCTGGTGACCGATCAGGCTTCACTCTGATCGGTCTGGTGACCGATCGGGCTTGTGTCGCCGCGAGAGCTGGCAGTCCCAGCAAAGCGGTGGATCGGTCTGGTGACCGACCCACGAGCCCTAGATCGGTCCGGTGACTGATCACTTTAATTCAAATTCCACTGTCAGACCCTTTGATCGCGTCTGACCGTATCCGATTCTCTGCATTTGATTCCTGATACTTGATTTTCTGAGTGATATGCTGTTCTAATGCTCTGATTAAGTTGCAGGTGACAGGGAAGGATTCAAACACTCAAGGAGAGTCAATGGAGGCCTTACCTTGGAGCAGGTTTGTCTGTGTTTCCATCTCAAGCTGCAACGGGCACTGGCGCTGGCTGGAGCTGCTGACTGGGGCTGGTCTGAGGGAAGCTTAGGGAGTCCAGAAGTGCTTAGTGGTGGCTGGTGGTTGCAGGTGAGCAGCTGGAGGCTGCAGTGAGATGTTGTCACCTGGCGTTCAAGAGGGAAACAAAAAGGAGCGGGTTGGAGCAGAGCAAGAAGAAGTTGTTGTTGCCTTGGTTTTGAGCTGCGATTTCTTGCTGCGTGCTTGTGCTCCTAGCTGATCATCCTCTCTTGAGAAAGCTACTGTGATCCTTGAAGCAACCATCCCTTGCTTGAGCATTTGGAGGAAGGAACAAGAGACTTTGAGTCCAACAGCGAGAAGACACGAAGAAAGGGTTCTTGCGCGAGATCGTCGCTGGGTGGAGCTTGGAAGAAGCTTGCTGTGTTCTTGTCTTTGCTAAGTGCTGAATAATATCTTTCTTGTGTTTCATTGTGCTTAAAACTATATCTTTGATTGAAACACTGTGGAGAGGTTACTCCATCGATAAGGAGGTTGCTTTCTATCTGGTGTTCACCGGGGCTTGATCTGCCGACAATCAAGGGATCGCCCACCTTAAGGGCACGCCAAGGAGTAGGGGCAAGTTATCCCTGAACCTTGTAAATCCTCTTGTTAGCGTTCTTGTGTTTGCTCATAGTTTAGGGTTTAGATTTCTGCATATACTTTGTTTTATTGTGCTTCCGCTGTGCTACTAATGATTGAAGTGCAGAAATTTGATAAGTGTCAAAGTCCAAGTATTTGGCTATATTCACCCCCACCCCTCTCTAGCCATCTGAGTTTCAACAATGCCTCTATTGTCTCATCTTGTTGGAGATTGTGACATGAATCTGAATTATGTTCCTGACTAGAACAGATACCACATACCCTCATCACTTGGCTTGATGGTGGAGGTGCCGAAAGACTTGGATTTTGACTTGCATTATTAAGACCCATTTGCTTTATCAATGATGTGAGCTCTACCAATGCATTCTTAATTTCTTTTTGTTCATTGGAAGCCACCTGAACTTCATTAACTCTTCTAGTAGACAAGGCTTTGCTTCCAAACTGCTGTGAGTTTTCTGCCATGTTAGAAATAAGCTCCCTAGCTTGATCTGGCATCTTGTTAACTAGGCCTCCTCCAGCTGCAGCATCTATCATAATCCTGTCCATCTGCAATAAGCCCTCATAAAAATACTGGATGAGTAACTTCTCACTAATCTGATGCTGTGGGCAGCTAGAACACAGTTTGTTGAATCTCTCCCAATAGTCATAAAGAGTTTCTCCTACTACTTGCTGAATGCCACAAATGTTTTTTCTGATGATTGCAGTTCTGGAGGCTGGAATATATTTTTCTAGAAACGCCTTCTTCATGGAAATCCAGCTAGACACGTGCCCAGTAGGTAAATAGTAGAACCAATCCTTTGTTGCTCCAGTCAGGGAAAAGGGAAAAACCCTCAGCTTGATGTCTTCCTCTGAAATACCCTGAGGCTTCATGGTGGAGCATACAACGTGAAACTCATGCAGGTGTCTATTTGGATCTTCTTCAGATAATCCTTGAAACTTAGGTAGCAAGTGGATGAGTCCAGATCTCAGCTCAAAATCACCAGCCAACTCTGGATAAGCAATACTAGAGTACTGAAATGTATCATCTGGTGCTGTAAGTTCCTTCATAGTCTTCTGGTGGTCTGCCATGATACTGCCTGAATGAGTGGGAATAAACTGAAGAGGAGAAATATCAATAGCCTCTGAAATTATGCCTTGGCTCCTCCTTGCTCTGAAAGTTCTCTCAATTTCAGGGTCAAATTCTTCAAGATCACCACCTGCAGACCTGGTCATAAAATCAAAACAAATCGCAGTAAAAGTATATAGAAAGATGAAACAAATAAAGTAAATCACAAGAATGGATCAAGAAAAATATGAAATAAGCACACAAGCAAAAATCAAACAACTCAACTAGTAGCTTCCCCGGCAACGGTGCCAACAATTTTGATGGGCCCGAACTATAGGTGTCACGAATGTGGGTCTCAAAATTTAGATATGTGTAAAGCTGAAAATCCTTTTTGCTAGCAAAGATGAAAACGTAGTAAAAGGGCCACAGGTCGTATTTTTCCTAGGGCTAGTTAAGGTTGTTTGATTCGAGCTCGAGTTTATGTGTCGTTGATTATTTTTGGGTTTCAAGTAAGAATTAGGTTGGTTTCAATTGGAAATGAAATCGCAATGAAAATAAAGGAAACTAAAATAATGAACTAGACAAAGTGATGGCGGTTAATAACTCAACCAATGGGCAATTAAATCAACTAATGCAACTTTACAAAATTCAGGAAATCAAAGTTGATATCAAATCGATCCTAATGCTGATTGACACTAATACAGAGTTTTGCTTCAGGGATTGCAATTCAAAACAACCAAATGCTAAACAATCTATAGACAAATTGATACAAAGGCAGTACCGAAACCTCACTTGATTCAAGGTGCAGAAACTCAATCTGAAATGCAGAAATAAAGATGGGAATTCAGAAACAAATGAGATGTAAAACAAATTAATTCTGAGCACAATACAAACTGACAAGTGTGTTTAACTTTAGCTAAAGTGAAACTCAAAACAACCAAGTGCCAAACAAGATAACCACTAATCAGAAATAAGTTTTCACTTGACACAAACTTGCAGAAATGAAATAAACATGATATGCAGAATAGAAAAACTGATTGCCGAAATCTGATACTAAATGCTGAAAGGATACTACAAATCAGAACAGGAATAAAGGATACTATAATTCAGGAACATTGCAGAAACTTGAAGGAAGAAATGCAGCAACTGATTGGAATGCAGAATTCCAAAACAAACTAATGCAGAAATGAACTACAGAATTTCAGAATCTTGAAGGCAGGAATGCAGCTACGAATTGATTGCAAAATCAAACAAAACAACTGAGATCTAATGTACCAAACTAGTATTCAGAAATGATTCAGAAATAAAGTAGACTAACTGATATAAAACTCAAGTACTCGAAGACTGATACGCAGCAACAAATCTGGCACGCAAACATTGGATCATAAACTAAACTGAATTTGAGAACAATCGTTCACTAAACAAGCTCCCTAACTACTTAACTTGCAAAATTGAACCCTAATTAAGGCAGAAACAATTCAGACAAACTATGTTTACTGAAACAAAAATCAGAAACTGAAAATGAATTGCAGACTTCAAAATTACAGCCAATAAATTGAAAATTCACTAAGTAAACTAATCCTCGATCCCTTCCTTAGCTCAAATTCTTCTTGTCGTAACACAAGAGTGAGCCTCGAACCCGTAAGCTCCACAAATCACTGAAAATCTATCTCTGCGAATCAAATCAAGCTCAACCTCTGCTCAAATCTGAAAACCCATTCGATCTCCTCAATCCAGCTGTGTCCGATTGCGCTGATGGCTTGGGGATGATCCGAGCACTCTAGGGAACCCCTCCAGATAGCTCAGATGGATGGAAATGGTGCACAACCGAGACTGAAGAAAGCAAACGGTAGAGCTGACGAAACCTCACTCAGCTCCATTTCTTGGGCAAATTGGAGCTGGAATCTTCACGGAAACTTCATTCCGATGATCTAGAACCTAATCTAATGAAGAAATCGAGTGGTCGCACCCTTAGACGAAGAAAACTTGAAGAAGAACACGAAGAACAATCGAAAATGAAGAAGACAGCGGCGAAGACGTGACACTGCGACCTGGGGAAAATTTTGGTTTAAATAGTTTGAATCGGACGGCTCAGATTGTTCAGGACAGATCCAACGGTTGATCTTTATCCGATCTAAACCAAACTTTCCAGATGTTGATCAAGGGTCAGGATCTGCCTCCCAGTAGCTCGGATCTTCTAGATTTGCAATGGATGGCTCAGATCAACCTGATTTTTGAATGGACGATCTAGATCCCCCTGATCTTGATCCAACGGTTGAATGATCTCTGATTTGGATGAAACCTTCATATCATGATCCAAGTGATTGATTAACCTTAACCCCAACTCGGATTCACCAGATCAGTGGCGGATGGTCCAGATCTTCCCTTTTCTTGAATGGATGGTCTAGATCCCTCTTGAGCTTGATCCAACGGTTGGATCTTCTCTGATTTACCCCTAAACTTTCAGATTTCATTATGAAGGTTAGATCTACCTTTCCTCAGCTGGGATCCATCTGATTTGCCTTGGATGATCCAGATCTGCTTATCTTCTGAATGGACGACTCACAGTTCTCTAGAGCTTGATCGTCTTGATCTGAGCCTGATCCTGACCAATCTTGACCTCGGACCATGATCCTTTCAAAACCTACAAACATAGATTCACAATTAAGTTCAAAAATCTTTCAAATGTATAAAGATTTGCAATAAAGCCCAAAATAAAACTAATCTATAGAACCGAGGGTAAATTCAAGGTTAAGCATGCAAAATATGGGTCAAACATGAATTTTAGCATCTAAAATGATCAACAAAATGATACCTATCAGGAGCATACAGTGAATTTGAGAACCTTACTACTCGGCTCCTGACCGGTCTGGTGACCGATCAGGGAGCATACAGTTCACTTACTGCTTGGCTCCTAATCGGTCTGGTGACCGATCAGGGAGCATACAGTGAGTTTGGGAACCTTATTGCTTGTCTCCTGATCGATCTGGTGACCGATCAGAGATAATATTCAGATCGTTCTGGTGAACGATCAATTATCATGGAGTTCTCCTTATAACCGATCAGGCTGGAGCCTGATCGGTCGAAGAGCTTCCTGATCGGTCTGCTGACCGATCAGGGCACAGCCTGATCGGTCTTGTGACCAATTAGGCCCTTGTGGCTGCGAAAGCTAGGAATCCCAGCAAAGCTGTGGATCGGTCCGGTGACTGATCCATGATCCCTGGATCGGTCCGGTAACCGATCACTTTAATTCAAATGCGCTGTCAAACGCTCTGATCACGTATGATCACATCTGCTTTCTCTGCTCTTAACTTCTGAGTGTTTGATTCTCTGTTGATTGCTGCCCTAACGAGCTGCTAAGTGTGCAGGTGACTCAGGGATCATCCAAGGGAAGTCAAACAAAGGCTTTAGCTACAGCAGGTTTGGTTGTTTGCTTCCGCTGGTTGTAACGTTCTCTAGCGTGAGCTGCAACGGCTGAGGAGCTGATGACCTGGGGCTCGACTAGAGGGGATTCAGTGAGTCCAGAGGAGGTCAGGGGTAGCTGGCTGTTGTAGGTGAGCAGCTGGGAGCTGCTACAGAGGAGCGTGTGACTTGGTGATGGAAGCAGCATAAGCCGTGGAGTGGAGAAGGAGCTCAAGAGTCCCCAACATTGAAAGCTTGGCTCCATCATCTGTTGTGCACTACTGTGAATCACTTGAAGCGATCTCTTGCAAAGCTGTAACCTTGAGTCTGTGGAGGGAGTCGCGAGTGGATAAGCAAGCAAACGAAGAGCTGGGAGCTCTTGTGTTGGTGGCGTTGTGCTGTGCTCGGCGATCTGCTGTCACATTTCTCATCCTTGTGCTTTGCTAGCGATCTGTAAGATTTTCCTTGTTGTCTCTGTGCTTAATTTTTGATACATTTGAGACCATTTGTGTGGAGAGGTTTCTCCATCGAGAAGGAGGATTTGATATCTGGATTTCTAGGGCTTGATCTGTCGACGATCAAGGGATCGCCCACCTTACGGGCACGCCAATGAGTAGTGGCAAGTTATCCCCGAACCTTGTATATCTTTGCGTTAGAGTTTTGCTTGTTACTTAGTTTCTGCATATAGTTTCTGCACTTGTTTTGCTTCCGCTGTCTAACCTCTGAAGTGTAGAGAAAATCAAAAACTGCTAAGTTTCAAGTGTCTGGCTATATTCACCCCCCCTCTCTAGCCATCCAAGCACCAACAAGTGGTATCAGAGCTTGGGGCTCTGTTCAAGTGGCTTAACATCCAAGAGTCAATGACAATGGCTTTGAGAGAAGGATTTAGCACTACCCGACCTCCCTTCTTCGATGGATCAGATTTTCAATATTGGAGATCGAAGATGGAGTACTATCTCAAGATGGACATCAACACATGGTTCGCTGTGAAGGAGGGGTTTTCCCCTCCAAAGGATGATGAAGGAAATGAATTGGCATCTTGGCGTTGGTTGGCTGAGCAAACCCGGAAAAGTGAAGCCGACACGAAGGCGGTGGTGACTTTGCAATGTGGAATGAACAAAGATCAACTCATCAAGGTTGGTCCCTTTACAAGTGCAAAAGGATTTGTGGAATAAACTCATTGAACTCCATGAGGGAACCCGAGACTCGAGAATTGCCAAGAGGGACTTGTTCCTCAACCGACTCCAAAACCTCTCCATGAAGGAGAGTGAAACGGTGTGTGAACTTCATAGTAGGTTCAAAGAAGTCCTCAACGGTCTTCACTCTATTGACGAAAAGGTCGAGAACCGCGACCTTGTAAGGTATGTGTTAAAAGCTTTTCCAAGGAATGCTTTGTGGTCATCCATGGTGGATGCCTACAAAGTTTCTAAGGATTTATCAATTGTAAAACTAGATGATTTATTTTGTGAAATGGAGATATATGAGATGACTAATAAAGGCCCCAAGGAGAAGGGGATTGCCCTTGTAGCAGGTGAAAAGACCAAGAAGAAGAAGGAGAAGAAGAAGGCGAAGGAAGTCTCTTCATCTTCATCCTCATCCGAGTCCGAGTCCAAATCCGAGGAGGATGACAGCGGGTCTTCTTCCGAGATGGCCAATTTTGTTAGAAGGATGATGAGGAAGAGCCGACTTTTCAAGGGTAAAGGTAACCCTAGTGAAGTTAAGATTGATAAGTCTAATATTACATGTTATGAGTGTAGCAAGAAAGGGCACTTCAAGAAGGACTGCCCAAAGCTCAAGAAGAAGGAGGAAAAGTCAAAGAAGAAGAAGAAGACCTTGAAGACCACATGGGATGAATCATCCTCTAGTTCTTCCGAAGAGGAGAAGGAGGAGAAGAGTACACGCCATGTTGCACTCATGGCTATAGAAGGGGAGGAGAGCAGTGATGAATCAACGGACTCCTCAAACACGACTTCATCATCTTTGGATGATGAAGAGGTAATCACTCCCGAATTAGATAAATATTATAGAACCATTGCATGTTTGACCGATTTATTGAAAAAGTCAAAAGCAAAAGTTAAATCATTGAAATTAGAAGTTGAACAGTTAAAATCCTCTAGGGATGAGGATGTTGATGATTTACATGTAGAAATGCTAGAGGATGAAAACAAATCTTTGAAGAGTCAAGTTGAGAGATTCAAGAGTGTTCTTGAGAAATTCTCAACTAGCTCAAAGACTCTAGACATGATTCTAAATGCACAAAGGGCGGTGTACAATAGGGCCGGTATTGGTTACCGACCCAAAGAACCATCTTTTGTTACCTTGATGTCTAGGACTCATGTGAGATCACCTATGTAACGCCCCAAATTTTCCGCTCTAGCGTGGTAATAATGGAACATGTGGCCAAGAATAATATTATGAATTTAGGGGGAAAAGTTGTGAATAAAGAAATGTTAGGCATTATCTTGACACGTAGTGAATATGTGATAATTATGCTTAGGTATTATATTTAATGTTATGCTTATTTATCCTACACATGTATGAATGAATAATGATAGGCATATGCATGTGTATGAATTAAATAAGTAGCATTCTCTAGGTGGGCTTTGGTTATGCAAGCTTGGAAAAAATAATAAAAGAAAGAGAAAACAAAAATAAGAGGAGGTGCCAAGGATTGAACCTTGGACCTCAAAGAAAAGCCAAGCCTTAAGAATGCATAAGTAACCAATTCATCCAGCAGGGGAGTGCTATTAGGAGGAGATGGGAAATCGTAGATGAATAGAAGATAAGTGAAGAGACACATGAAAATGAAGAGGCACCATTGAAAGAGGTGGTTACCTTTTCACTCCCTATAAAAGAGCATGGAAAGGGAAAAATGCTTAAGGCATTTTCGGCCAAGAAAACTCCAATTTCTCTTCCACCAAACCTTTCCTCTTCCTCCTCTCCCTCACCGAGATTCTAGAGCCCCCTTGATGCCCCCAAACCGAGCCTCACCACTCTAAGGAAACCGGAAAAAGAAGAAGGGAGGAACAAGAGGAAACACCAAGTTTAAGAGCCCCTTTTCTTCTCCAAAGTTTAGGACATCTTTTGGGATTTTAGCGCAAGTGGTAAGACTCCCTCACCTGCAACATAATGGCTTATTATGTGTATTTATGATCCCCTACAAATGCTTGTGATGTTGTGTGAAAAAAATGAAAGAAAGGACCATGAGGAACTTTCGGCCAAGGAAGTTTTTCTCACCTTTTGTTATGTTTAAATTTAGATAATGATTCTATATGCTTGTTGCTACTTTCTCATAGTAGATGAGTGATGAATGAATGATGTTCAAACACCCTTCATGATGTAGAGGGTCAAATACCTCTCGGCCAAGGGGTGGATGTAAGTTGTTGCATGTGCATGAAGTAGGGTTTTGTTCTTGCATGTATTCCCTATCTTATGTAATGTTTTTGGACAAGAAATTTGGTAGAATCTATGCTAAATGACATCTGTAATATTCAGCCAAAGGGTCTTAATTTAGGCCTTAAAACAGATTTATAAACCCTCATGAGGCTATAGATGCTTCAAGTGATATACATGTGATGTATGTGTTTGTTTTATGTTGGACCGTTCGGGTAGCCCCTGATCTAGGCCTTTCAAACCTAAATTCATGTTTATTTTTAGGTTGTGATGCTTAGAAAAATGTTACACGTACCCTCATTCCATGTTAACCTAAGTAGAGTTACAAGCATGCACCTAAACTAAGGTTTAGTGAAGATTTTGACTGCCCTTGTACTTGTACATGACTCCTTATGTAAAGTATGCTTTTATTTCCATGATTATATGACTTTTATGCTATGTTTACCTAGCTGTGAGTTTCGGCCAACTACTGGAATGAGGGTTAAAAATAGGTTCAATTACAAATCATGTACCTAAACTAATGTGTAATGAAGTCTAGACTATCCTTGTACATGTAAATGACCCCTTATGCAAAGTATACCTTTATTTCAATGTTGTATGATTTTTATGCTACTTGTGATGTTTCGGCCAGCATCTAGAAGTAGGGTTAAAGTAGATTCAAACTACAAATCATGTACCTAAACTAATGTTTAGTGAAGTTTAGACTACCCTTGTACTTGTAAATGATCTCGTATGCAATGTATGCCTTTATTTCAATGTTGTGTGAATTTTATGCTATGAAACCTCTCCTATAATGTTTCGGCCAGCATGTGTTAAGGTAGGAAAGGAAAGCTAAAACTAATGTATTGCCTTGACTAAGACAAGTATGTATAGGTATGATGTGTTGGTAAGACTAGCATGATGTTTGTTTCACTTATATGTGTTTAAAGAAAAGTCTTATAATGTCATGATGTTAATGATTATGCCAGGAAAAGTATGTCTATACTTATGAATGATTGAATGTCCATAGTACATTCTTTATGAAAGAAAGAAAGAAAAGGAAAGAATGCATGTATGTATTTTACTTTAAAGAATGGCTTGTATCGGGTCTTGAAAAAGATCCACAGTTCTGGACTACTGAAGTTATCCCTAGGCTGAAAGATAGTAAGCCTAGAATGTAGACCCCTGTAGGTCGGGATTAGCTACCTCGCATCCTACTAGGGGTATGCGCGTAAAAGAAAGAATGGGTACAAGCCGGGGACCACAAGAAAGATGATGTATGCTTTTGTTGAAGTATTACTTATTATGTTTTCTAAAAAGCATCCTAATTGTCTATGCAATGCATATGTTCTATGTTTATATGCCTTCATATGTTTATATGCCTTATGTATTTTTATGCTATGCATAAGATGTTATATGTCTCTCAAATGCATGTGACGTATGAATTTAGTGAGTAGGAAAGAGCTTACTAAGTTTCATACTTATAGTTTGTTTGCTTATGTTGCAGATCAACATAGAAATTACTAAAGAAAGGGAAGCTGCAGGAAAGGCTAATGTGTGTGGTGGTGACTGGGTTGATCGATCCATTTTAGTGTCATTTATAGACTTAGCACTTACTTTTATAAGAAAGCATGTGTTATACCTATACTTGTTACTTGTTATCTCTATTGAATTTTATTTAAGACATGGATGCTACTAGATGTTACATGATTAATATTTACACTCCTTCTCCTTTGCATATGATTATATCATGTTTTATTTCTGCTGCAATGCTTTAGATTCATATGCAATAATATGCGTAAGTTAAGTTAAGTAGGAAAAAGATAATGCGCCGCCTTAACGGTAAGGGGCGGGCGTTACAACCTAAGACACCTAAGGTACAAAAGAAAATAGTTAAGGCATGGGTGCCTAAGTCTTACATTGTAGATGCATTAGGTCCCAAGGTTTGGGTACCTAAATCTTCCATTTTTCGCATTGTGTAGGCTTTGATTGAGGGGGAGCATCTATCAACTTGGTTCGTTGATAGTGGGTGCTCCAAACATATGACTGGGGATAGATCATTATTCACTACCCTCCAATGCAAAAATAGAGGTAATGTTTCTATTGGTAACAATGATAGTCTTAAGGTTATAGGGATAGGAGACATTCAAATATCCGAATATCTTAGGATTAAAAATGTTCTTCTAGTCAAGAGGATGACATTTAATCTCCTAAGTGTCAGTCAAAAGTGTGATGTGGGTTACACAATTGATTTTCAATCAAGTCAATATCTAGTTAGACAAGATGACACATTTGACACGGTACTAGTAGGCACAAGGATAGATAACATTTACCAAGTTTCTTTTAAAAGTGCTACTAATGCTTCTGTTAAGTGTTTCATGTCAAGAGAAGATGAGTCCACCCTTTGGCACCGCAGACTAGCACACATGAACATGAAGAATATCCGGATGTTGGCCAACAAGGGACTAGTTCGTGGCATACCAAGCATCAAGTATGAAAAGGACAAACTTTGTGATGCATGTCAAATGGGTAAGCAAACAAAATCTACACATAAAGGTAAAAGCACTATAAGTACTTCTACCGCATTAGACTTACATCACATAGACTTGTTTGGTTGTAGCACCATTATATCCTTGAATGGTAGTAGATATTGTTTTGTTATCATTGATGATTTTACTAGATATATATGGACCTATTTTCTAAAATATAAGGACCAAACCTTAGATGTTTTCATTTCTTTTTGTAGAAGAGTTGAAAACGAAAAATCATCAACAATTAAAACAATAAGAAGTGATCATGGAGGCGAATTCCAAAATCAAAGATTTTTAGAGTTTTGTCAAGATAGAGGGTATAGACACGAGTTCTCTACTCCTAGAACACCATAACAAAATGGTGTTGTGGAGAGGAAGAACCGGGTCTTACAAGAGGCTGCACAAAGCATGCTCAATGAGTACTCATTACCAGGGCACTTGTGGGTCGAAGCTGTAAACACAGCTTGCTACGTGCAAAACCGAGTCCTCATCCATAGATTCTTAGGAAAGACTTCCCATGAACTTTTGTTTGGAAAATCACCTACAGTTAAACATCTTAGGGTGTTTGGTTGTAAGGTATTTATTCTAAACACCAAGGACCATCTTGAAAAGTTCACAGCAAAAGCTGATGAAGGGATACTGGTCGGGTACTCCCTAGTTTGCAAAGCTTACAAAGTCTATAACAAGAAGTCTAGATTAGTTGAAGAGTCTTCTGATGTTGTTTTTGAAGAAATTCCAAAAGCAAATAATCAACCAAAAGATGTCGATGGAGTTCAATTTGAACTTAGGAAACTAAGTTTAGATGGAAGTCCAAGTGTTGTTGATGGTGGTGATGAGTCTGACGACAGTGAGCCTAGACAACCCATAGATCAGCCGGATCCTGAGGCTGAGCTTGTGTCTAGTGAAACCATCCAAGAAGCACCACCAACTCCAAGGCAAACTAGGTTAGCCTCTAGCCATCCCCAAGACCAAATTGTTGGAGATATCCACCATGGGGTTAGGACTAGATCATTCTTTAGGAATGAGGCTAATGAAGTTGCCCTAATTTCTGAAATTGAACCTAGAAAAATTGACGAAGCATTAAATGATCCCGATTGGATCATTGCCATGCAAGATGAACTAGGTCAATTCGAAAGAAGTCAAGTTTGGGACTTAGTCCCTAGACCTAAGAAGACCACCATTATTGGAACCAAATGGGTCTTCAAAAATAAATTGAACCATAAGGGAGAAATCATAAGAAACAAGGCACGCTTAGTAGCCAAGGGCTACAATCAAGTAGAAGGCCTTGATTATGATGAGACCTATGCTCCCGTGGCACGATTAGGGTCCTCCATCCGATTGATGCTTGCATTTGCAGCACATCGTGGTTTCAAACCTTATCAAATGGATGTTAAATCGACCTTTCTAAATGGTTTAATAAGAGAAGAGGTCTATGTCGAACAACCTCTGGGGTTTGAGAGTACCGAATTTCCAAACCACATGTTCAAGCTCAAGAAGGCACTATACGGCCTTAAACAAGCACCCCGAGCTTGGTATGAGCGGTTGACGACATTTCTCATTGAAAAAGATTTTGTGAGAGGATAAATAGACCCTACACTATTTCTACGAAGAGATGGTGACAATATATTTGTAGCCCAAGTATATGTCGATGACATAATTTGTGGCTCAAACAATAAGGGATATTTGAATGAATTTATTGGACACATGGAGAGTGAATTTGAAATGAGTCTAGTGGGAGAGTTGACTTTCTTCCTTGGACTCGAAATCAAACAAACTCGAGATGGAATCAATGTGCATCAATCAAAATACACTCAAGAGATGCTCCGAAAATTCAACATGAGTGATTCTAAAGAGGTAACCACTCCCATAGCGACAAATACGAGATTAGACAATGATGAGAGTGGTAAACCTGTTGATTTAACTCAATATCGGAGCATGATAGGTAGTTTGCTATACCTCACAGCTAGTCGACCTGATATACTTTTTGCTATGGGTATGTGCGCTAGATATCAAGTTTGTGCAAAGGAATCTCATTTAATTGCTGTTAAACGAATATTGAGATACCTTAAGGGCACAATTGGAGTTGGTCTTTGGTACCCCCGTACCGAGTCATGTGACCTAATTGGCTACACCGATTCCGACTATGCTGGGTGCAAGTTGGATCGAAAAAATACAAGTGGGGGTTGCCAATTTTTAGGATCATCATTAGTTAGTTGGTCAAGTCGGAAGCAACATTGTGTTGCTCTCTCCATGACCGAGGCAGAATATATCGCTATGGGAGAGAGTGTATCACAATTATTGTTGATGATTCATACACTAGAGGACTATGGATTAAGCTATAAGGGTGTGCAAGTGTTGTGTGACAACATAAGCACCATAAACCTAACAATGAATCCAGTCCATCACTCTAGAACCAAGCATATTGAAGTGTGTCACCACTTCATTAGAGATCATGTTGCTAGAGGAGATATTGTACTCTCACATGTAGAGTCCAAATCAAACCTAGCGGACATTTTCACTAAACCACTCCCCGAGAATGAATTTAGTTTCTTACGAAGGGAGTTGGGAATGTGTCGTGCTACATAGAAATTAAAGAGCATTCAAATCCCTTCATGATCAATTCAATTGTTGGGAACAATTGGGTAACTTGGGGACATCTCACAGAAACTATAAGGTTTACCAAAACGTTTTTGTTTGCTAGAAATGGGGTGAGATGCTAGGATCAACTTAATTTCTCAAAATGTCAATGCATCCCTTGAGAAATTAGGTTGACGAGACAATAATCACTAAGTTAACCAAGTATGGGGAAAACCAATGCATAACACATGTGTACTTGGCTCCATGATCATACTTGGACATTCCAATTAAGGAAACTTGATTGGAGACTTTTTCTTGATACAAACTTGGTTGGAAATTGATTGAATGATTGTGATTGAATTTGACTTCACTTGGGTGGAGTAAATTGATTTGTTAGACTCATAAGGACCTTTGATCCTTGTTAAAGGATCAATTATAGTCAAGGGATCACTTCCAAGATCGATAATTTTCATCTGATCTTATCAGAAATCGATAGGGAGTCTGAAACTGAAATTTCAAATCGTATCAGAAAAATTCAGGGAGCCTAATCGGTCACCCCACCGATCAGGAGTATGTCTGATAAGTCCAAGGGACCGATCAAGCTGCTTCGTGATTAATCACAGAAATCTCTCTGTGTTAGCCTGGATCGGTCCACAGACCGATCTGGCACCCTATGGTGATCGGTCCACAGACCGATCAGGAGGCTCACAGAAAACCTCCCAAACCTACTGTTCGCTCCCTGATCGATCAGCCGATCGATCAGGAGCCTGCCTGATTGGTCACCCGACCGATCAGGACCAGGTCGACCGATCAGGCTGGGGCCTGATCGGTCTGGGCGCTCCCAGATCGAACGGTGATCTGTTCAATCACATTAAATTACCGTTGGTGGACCAATCCACCAACCTATTAACTCCCTCTAAACCTTACCTTCCCAAGCCCTAGCGCCGAAACCCCTCATCCTCCCTCTTGCAGGTGCGATCTTCTTCCTGAGCCTCTTCTCCCAGTGCGTGTGACTTCTTTCTCCTACGTGAAACCTTCTCCCATTCCCTATGAAGTCGCGGTTTCTCCATCTGCGAGTGCTGTTGGAGTTCCTCCCTTGCTCCCGAGATCTCTCCTTCTGCGATTAGATCCTCTCATGCGCAAGTCATCAGCAAATCTCACCCAAATGGCAGCAAAGTGAGCGTTTTGCTTCCAATCTTTCCTTACTACTTACTTCTTAAGATTTGTGATGTTTAGGCTAACCATGTTTTTCTTCTTGTGGTTTCTTTTTGTGTTGTAACCCTACTCTTGCCGTGACCTTTCATTACCATGACATGGATCTCATTGATTAAACCTAACTTCATTTGATTATTTTCTATTATGATTAATGTCTTAAACTTCAAATTCCATTTCTTGTGTCGTGATATGTGTTAGTGATATGAGAGAAGTGTCTTAAGGCAATCGCCTTATGATTGTAATCATTTATTCTAATAAATGAATATTCACTATTTGAGTATACATGTTTGTGTATTTGATTGAGATCTTAAACTCATTTACTGAATGTCCGCAATACAATTCACAGCATGAGAGAATTTGTGATGAATTCACAACTAGTGATTATCTCTACATGTGCAATGGTGAAGTATTGAAATTGTCCCTAGTTGATGAATTGATAAATATGGGCACTATCAATTCTGTTGAGACTAGCATGGGTTATTCTCTAATCAACTGATTCTCACTAGCTGGTGACATTGAGATGTCCGGAGATAAACATGAATGCTAGTTAAGGGAACTAGTTCATTGGAGTGACTGGCTGTAAAACATCATATGGTAGTCTACATATAGATATGTCAGTGAAGTTCTTACTGTAGCTTAAGTGCGATGTTCCTTTGACTTGCGGTGTTCAAGTCATCTTGGTCATGGAGACTTATACTTTGACATCTTAAGCAAGCATCTCCAAGGAGGTGTGGACCCAGGATGATTGGATATAAGTCAAAGTGTCCGATGATGTTTGAACAGCCTACAAAAGATTCACCACTCCTTGCGAGGAGATGTATACCCGAGGCCTATCGTCGGATTGTTACTCGAAGCCTCTGGCCAGAGCATGACATGTTCAGAGTATGAATCTCTTAAATACATGAGAGTAATTAGAATCCGTAGGACGAGAAAACGTTACTTGGGCTAGGTGTGACGTAGTCAGCCTAATGGGGTGTAACGCCCCAAAATTCCCATTTTTAGTTCTTAAAGTCCTTAGAATTATTTAAAAATGGTTTAGAAATATTCTAGGTATTTTTAGGAATTTTTAGAATATTTTTATGGAATTTTCCGAGTCCGTTTGGTATTTTAAAAAAAAAAAGAAAGAAAGCCAAAAAAGGAAAAACCACTAAGGGGCAGCCGGTGGTTCGAACCCGCGACCACCGCGAGACCACAGAAGCGCGCGACCAGCTGGGCTAGGTATCAAGCACAACAATGGACGGAGAGAACTATATTTAAGGTATAGTTAAGTTGATCCGCCCCATAAGTATAAATAGATAATTAAAGAGAGAAGTTTTATTTTCTCTCAAACCCTCTCCCTCTCCCAAGGTTGCGCCGACCCCTCTCCCTCTCCTCTCTTGTGCGCACGCCACATCAAGCCCTAGAGGGCCGGCCAAAGCTTTTCTCCAAGAGATCTTCCAATATTTGGAATCCCCGGGACGAGAGGAACGCGTAGGCGCGAAGAATTCTTCGAGATCTCAAGTTTCTTCCGAGCTCTAGACATTAATCTTGGTTGTAAGTCCAAGATATCAATGTAAGTACTGCTCACCTGCAGTAAGAGGCGGTTTTTCCGCAAGAATTTCCCTTAAAAGTTTTTAAAAGTGATATTTCCTTTTGTTTCAGTTTTTGCATGTAATCTTAGTTCCTTATATGCTTGTATATGTTTGATAAGCACCCTATATGAGATTAGGGACCAAGAAAAGCTATGAGAAAAGAAAAGAGAAGATAAAGATAAGAAAAGAAAAGGCCAAGGCCTTAAGAAATCCCCAAAAGTCAAGACTTAGGGATTTTAGCACGCAAGGTGCTCCAGAAAATGCCAAGGCATTTACAGATAAGAAAGAAAAGCTATTTTATTTTCTAAGGCCAGTACCCGGCGTCCAAGGGCGTCGTTAAAGAAATCCAGGTGTCCAATTCCAAGGTCTTGGCCCTGGTAGACCAAGGTCTGCTCTATTAGGATTGGTGGCTCGCTACCCCAACCTTGTAGGGAACGCGCATCAGATGGTACATACGTCTTCAGTGGATCCAAGTGATTAGTATTTTCAAGTATATGCTTTAGCAAAGTTTTCTAAAGTTTAAGAAAGTTTTCAAAAGTTAAAGAATAGCTAAAGTTTCTAGTTGAGCCAAGAAAAGTAAATTGAGATTTATTATTGCTTGAGTATGCATGTTTTGAGTTATACATGTTCTTAGTTTTCTTTCAAGCATATTAGTATCTCATATGATTTTCATATTGTTCTAGAAGCATGTTTGCACATTTCGAGATTTTGTGAGCTAAATAGTACTTACTAAGCTTTTTGCTTACTAGTTGCATTTCCTCTTATTGCAGATAAAGGTAAGGGCAAGCAATTCTGAAGGAAGACGACGAGGCGGTGCTGAGTAGAATGTGTGTGGTGGCTGATTTTGGAGAGATCTTCGAGACAAGACAATTTAACTATTTAAACTACAATGTTATAGCTTATTCAGATTTTAAGTTCTTGTTTTATGGAGTTAGTGAACATTTAAGTTTTGGATAGTTTTACATGCTCAATTGCTTAGAGTAAAGATTTCATGTCATTTCAGTTAGTTTATATATTCTTATGTTTGCAGTGGATGAGTAGAAATGTGAGTAGATGGAAATATTGATACTTTGTTAGAAAATAGACGCCTGTGCCAAGATAGTATCAAATTCTCTTTGAATTAAGTTTTTATTGCTTAAATATGTCTAGAGAAGTTGCATTCATATTCCATAATGCTTTAGCAATGTTATAGAATCTTGCATGATGAGTTTAAATGGTTAGAAACAAAGTTTGGTACAAACTCTAGACTAAAGTTTTTGATAGTTTTCCATAACTTGCTAAATCTCGTAAAAGTCCTAATTTTAAGTTTATGGGTTCATTTTGATTGGTTAAATTGTTTAGAAAACTGGTATAGTGTATAGAAATGGTGTCATGATTTCGTATGGCTCGAAAGTATAGGTTTGGTGGAGTAAAGAAGCAAGTGCCGAAACCTGTAATTCTGATTACAGGCGTATCAGTCGACTGCTACGTCACCAGTCGACTGGTACGGGCAGTTTAGGTTGGATGAGGCTTGTTTCAATAAGTATCAACTACGAGTTTTGAGAAGGAAAGTGTGACATGGTATCATGCATGGCTACATAAGTTAGAATATCATTTTAGATGAATTTAAAAGTTTAGAAAAAAAAAAGATTTCCGCATTTTACTTTTAGTCATGTATAAAAGTTGAGAAGTAGAGGAAAGTAACGATCCGTCTAAGGTAGAAGAAGGCGGGTCGCTACATGGGGACTGACACACATAGACCATGTCCTGAACCAAGTGGGTATAAGATGGTGAAGGGAATGGGGCACGATTCATTATAGCTGCCGAAGGGTTTCAGAATTGTTTCTGAGGTCAACCGTTGATCTTTCGATTAATTGGAGATCATGATGTACTACTAGGTGCCACTCATGATCGTTCTATAATTAATTGATTAATTATAGACGGCCAACATAAATCGAAAGTCTATTTAGTAACACGCACTATGAGTAATCTGAGGGATTTAAAACGAGTTGAAAGTTGGATTTTCCAATCAAGAGAGATTAAGTTTGGTTGAGCCAAACGATAAGTCGAATCTGAATTTTTCAGAGACGCATCAGAAGCGTAAAATGGCTAAAGTCTTTTGAAGACTGAATAGATGAATTAAATAAGTTTAATTTATTGGGGCTTGGCTTGGATGGGTCAGCCAAAGAGGGCCTCCATCCTCTTTGCTTGGCCGACCGCAATAAAGGGAGAGAACCATATTTTTGGTTCAATTTATAAAATAAACCAATTGTGGTTTGTTTTATAAAATTATGGATGATATAAATTTTTATATAATAAACCAAGGTTTGGTTTATTTTTCATGGAAATTAAAATAAACCATGGATTGGTTTATTTTATAAAATCAATCATGGATTGATTTACCATGATAAGGAAATTTATTCCATAGGAGAGAAGATTTTTATCATGAATTAAAATATGATTTTAACCATGATATAAAATCAAACTTGGCATGATGGAATAAGTTATTTCATATTTGAGAGGCTTGATAGTTGAGAGGCCACTATATAAAGGACCCAAAGCAAGGCTTGGGTGATGAGGTAGAGATGAAGGCATAGGCTCTCTCCCTCTCTTTCTCTCCTTCTCTTCTACCCTTCTTGCCGTGCGTCAACCAGCCCCAAGAAGGAGCACCAGCTGACCGCCCCTGCCCTTTCCCTGCCGACCACCACCTGCTGCCGGAGAAGGAAGCTCCGGCCATCTCTTGGCCGGAAGAAGGTGCTGCCGGAATTAGAGTTTACCGCAAGGATCCTTTTGCCGCAAGCCTCTTCTTTTGCTTCGCCAGAATTTTGATTCCGGCCATCCTTTTGTGGTTAGTCTTCCGACTTCTCTCTTGGTTTTTCTTGTCGCATTCTCGGAGAATCTAGTAGTTCTCGAGAACACGAAACTCATGGCTTTGCGAAGTCATCCCGAAGATACTCGGCGTGGACGCGAATAGAGGCGGAGCTTCCAAGGGATGCTTACGGTTGGATCTCGTCTCTTCCTTCGAGTTACGCGAGGTAATACGTAAATTAGTTTACGTTTCTGCAAAATTTTAAATATATGATCATGTTTACACAAGATAAAATTGCATGCTTAGATGTGTGGTTAAATAATTTGAGAAATTATTTATGCTAAACCTTCCACTGCACATAGTTAATTTTTAAAATTATGAACCCGCATCCATGTCCACATGCACCTGGTCCGAACAGTGGTATCAGAGCCGAGGTTTATGTTCGACATAATCATATAATTGTTTTGCGAAAAGCTTTATCATGATCTCAATTTCGAAAAATTTTCAATTATGGAAACTTTCCAATTATGGTAAATTTTCGATTTAGGAATTTTAAAGTTTGGAAATCCTCATGAAATTTCGCAAACTTTTGAAATATCTCTGTTTCTGAAATTTTATGATAATTGTGAAAACTTTCCATTTTTGGAAACTTTCCAATTTTAGAAATTTTCTATTTTGGAAATTTTCTAATTTTGGAAAAACGTAAGTTTTCTTTGTACCAGAAATTTACAATTATTCTGAAAACCTTTTATTTTTGGAAACTTTCCATTTATGGAAAGCTCGCAATTTTGGACACTTTCTTTCAAGAAAGTCTAGACAAATTATTGGAATATTAATTGGCATTTAAATTTATAATTGGAAATTAAATTATTTACAAAATTCTTTATTTTGAATTTAGCCTTGGGGAGCCGTCCAATTTAAAGTTAGTTGTTATAATTAAATTTCCTAAATTGAATTTAAATTGCCAAATGTTTAAATTGAATTGAGCCTCGGGGAGCCATCCAAATTAAGTTATTGATATTAATTTTCCATAAATAAAATATGTGATCAAATCTTGAAAATTTTTGAGATGATTCTCAAATGATAATTTCCTTATTTGATTTATGAGGTGATGCTCTTACATATTATTGTCTCCAAAATTAATTAGGAAAATTGTTTCCTATAGAGTATATTTCCTTAAATAAGATTTTCATGAAAATAATATATGGTTGAATTAAGGGAATCTGTCTCTTAATTTTATAAGATTTGATTTAGAGAAATCAAAGTCTTAAACATATTATTTCCGAAATTGATTATAATATTCAGGAAATTGTTTCCCAAAACAATTCCTTGAATAAAGTATGAAATTAGAATTAGGAAATCCGGTTCCTAATTCAATTAATGAGACTTGATAAATTAAGTCACATACATACTTTATTAAGAAAATCGTTAGAACATGACATAATTATATGTCATGAATGTGCATAAAAGAAAAGGATGAGACCCAAAACCCCTTATAAAATATTAAGGCCAACACCTTCCATTAATATGGTTAGAACCGGAGTTTTGTTACTCGTTTGGGTTGATGGACACATCCATGCCCGGCTTGAACCTTAACATGTTCAAACCATGGAATTAGTTTATGATTAATATAGTTGGAGTCAGAGGTCAATCCTTAGTTTTGGTTGTTGGACACATCCAAGCCTGACTAAACGGTTGAATGAGCTCCAACCATATTAAAACTATTTCTTGATTAATGGGTCAGCCTTAAGCTTGGAGCATCGATTTGTTGTGCCACAGCCAAGGTCGATGTAAAGAGAGGTGCAGTTGGGTGCTATGTATATTGTTGCATACTTGTTAATGAGTTAACAACCCAATGATTTATGCAAACATTCAATTAGTTGATAGCATAATGTGATAGTTACATATGTATAATATGTAATCGGTATAATTACCTACCTTCATAGCTAAGAATAACTTGATGGACTCTAGCCATGGTTGTTCTTATCTATGGTTGGATATCAACCTATTTGGAGATGTTCCTACGATCTCCCGAATTGATAAAAAGGGTTATTCAATTCGAAAAATAAATAGGATTTAATTAATGTATATTGATGCATTCTTTATCATTCTCATCACATAACCTCAATTTGTATTTCTAGGATAATCACCTGATCATGTCTTCTCTGAATTTGCGTTCCATTTTGGACACCAATAAGCTGACTGGGCCAAACTTCATGGACTGGCTTCGAAACCTGAGGATAGTCCTCAAGGCAGAAAAGCTTGCTTATGTCCTTGAAGAACAACTTCCCAACCATCCTCCTGAAGATGCAACTCCAGACCAGTTAGTGGCCTATCAGAAACATGTGGCCGATTCTGAACTTGCGAGTTGCATCATGCTGGCCGCTATGGTACCTGAGCTACAAAAGCAGCATGAGCATATGGATGCTCATACCATCGTCTTCCATCTTCATGAGCTGTTTGACGAGCAGGCGAGATCCGAAAGGTTTGAGGTCTCCAGACTCCTCTTCACCTCTAAGATGCAGGAAGGCACTTCTGTTTCACAGTTTGTGTTGAAGATGTTGGGGTACATTGAGCGACTAGGCACACTCGGATTTGCAATGGATCACGAACTAAGTATTGACTTAATTCTGCATTGTTTGCCCAAGAGTTACTCACAGTTTGTGATGAACTATCGGATGAACAAACTGGAGACTACCATTCCTGAGTTGCTTAACCTGCTGAAGACTGTAGAGCCTTCTGTAAAGCAGGATCAGAAGACGGTACTGTTAGTTGGTTCCTCAAAGAAAGGCTCTAAGAGGAAGCCCAAAGAACAAAATAAGGGAAGGAAGAAAAAGGCCAAAAAGATTGAAAAGGCACCAAAA